>JAGDQP010038613.1:0-18087 GCA_022664845.1 Lepisma saccharinum
AAATTGTTCCTAAATAATTTTGATTTGGTTTCAGATTATTCAGTTAAAACTAGCACACAGAAATTGAGAACCGCCTTGACCGGGACTCGAAATCGGATCTGCCAATTGCCGGGCGGATGTGATATTCATTACACCACCTCGGCACAGGCAATTCTTTGTGTATATATACTATTCCTCACAACTTGCCCTTTCCCAGTTTAGGGCTGCTTTTCTTGGAAGCGTGCTTTGCTCGCGTGTTTTATTGCATGTTTTACTTGTAACACGTGTTTCACTCCCCTACTCATCGAAATCGCTAGCAAAGCACGCTTGCAAAAGAAGAAGTCTTAGAAAAGTAACGCCATTTGGGGGATGACGCACGATATGTTTAGGATTACATTCGTGACTTGTTTTAATTTCAAGGGTTATGGGTTTCATGATCGGTGCCACAGAATTGCACTTTGATCGTCTGTGTGTAACGCAGCTTAGCAGATAAACGAAAGCATGTAAAGAGATTTATGTTCTGAGACCTTGATTGGCTGACTGTTTTAAGGGTTGATTTTTATGAAAACCAATTGGGCAGCAGCACGCATTTTATTACGTAATACGTAGAACACGCAATAAAACGTGTTTTAAATGACTACTGACCCAAATTGCAAGCTTTCATGAAAATCAGTCTTTAAATGTCAGTCTCAGGAAAGTAAATCCCTGACGTCAGCACAAGGAGTGAGTGGACGTGTTGCTGTTTATTGTATTAAACATGATGTTTGCTGTTTCATTGGCGTTTAATAAAAAAAATAATCTAACCATAATTTCTTTCCCGGAATTGTGTAAGTGTTGAAAATACAAAAAGAAGGGAAATGGAATACATTATTATTTGTTGTAAAAAAAACTGAATCCAACCCCAACCTCTCGGCCAGCAATCCGACGCTGTCCTGACCTTTAGTCACATATAGGCCAATGAAGGATCACCCCATACGTAATTACAGGCTTGAGGCATTTTCAGTAATTCTGACAGACTACTTACACCATCCAAATTTTGACATTAGAAACCTCAAAAATAAAAATCCTGGCGGAATCCCTGCCTGTACAGCTCATTTATTTATTAATTAGCTATAAACCAGACAGGATTCATCGCTAAGACATGTGGCAGAACTGCATATGCAATTAATAATAAAAGTTAAAAAAAATGCTGTTCGCGAAATACTTTCTTTTGCGTGCGCGTAGCATCCAAGAATTTACGCAGTGAAACATCCTGGATGGCCGAAGCGTCATCACCATTACCGGTTCAAGTCACCATCAACCATCTCTATTTGTACCAATCTTACGCTTTCATTTTTGTTGTTGTTGTTTTAGCGTTTGATTTACATTCGTCAAAACTATCAACAATTGTTTTCTTTCTCTTCCTCTTTCTGCTTCAGTTATAGCTTTAACTCTATCCTCTGATAGGGAATCTTTACGTAAGTAATGCCCCAAAGTGTTTCCTTTCTTTGCAATTTCAATTGTGGCTCAATCTGCCAGAGAAAAACGACTATCTGCCAATGTCCGCTGGTACACAAATATCCCACACGGCAGCTGTCCGCCGGTGGAGCGTCGGCGGGGGCAGCAAATTGGTCATGGAGTGGTTCAACAGTCGAACAGCTATTCCGCTAGGATTTTCAGTTTGACGGATGTAAAGTCGAAATAGGCGGAGTTTTCGACGGTTTCTAAAAGTTTAGGGTTTAACTGAGGGTAAACATTTAATGAACTTAGTCAGGATGACAAGACAGTAGATTTGAATCCCGGACCTTCCTACGAGGAAAAAATAAAACTTTAACAGCTGAACCCTGAACCCTTGTCTTTTAATATTTCTGCGGCCACAACATCACCATAGGTAAAATCGTGCAGTTCATGAAATCAATTAGCTAACTAAACGCCTTCCATCTGGTGAGTGGAGTTGAAGGTTATCAAACTAACAAACCAGTCTGTAATTTAGAAGACAATGAATACCGTATCGAATCAGATTACAGACATGGCTGATTAACGCGTCATATTCTACCATGTTATAATGGCATTTTACTTTTAAAGTGGAAAAAAGAGCTAGTTTTGTGAAAATTATTAATCTTTAAGTTGTGTTTTCATCTTCTTTGGCGTTATGTAAAATTTTAATCTATGTTATCGTCCAAACAGAGCTGGAAACATTACAAAGCATGTTACGGACGTTATGATCCAGAGCGTATCTTCTTGACCAAAAAATAAATTCTGAGAACCATCGAGCTCTACGTAACGATACTGGAGAGAATGCTTAGTGTTGAATGATATACGCCAGATCAAGTATTTTAACACGTTTGTCAACTTCCAGTCTAATCCATGTGGACTAAAATTTCAGTTCTAAATCTGTTTCATACGCTTCTTATCGCTGGGCGGTCCTTTACTTAAATATTAATTCTGAGTAATTCATATAATAGTACTCTGCATATAATAGAAAATGCTGCAAATAATATTTACGTTTCTTGCAAGTATTAAGGCATTTAAAAAGGGGGCCGCACACCAATTCGTACCAAAATTGTAAAAAAAGTTTGTTTAAGTACGACCAAAAGGGAAAGCATAGCCCGCATACACAGTCACTTTAAAAAATTCTTCAATTAGAGCAACTCATGCTTTTCCTTTTAGTCATGCATAAATATTTTTTTTACTGTTTAGTACGAATTGTTTAAGAAAATTATGTTTTAATTATTTTAATTATTTCGAGTTATTTTGATGTTCAGATATTTTTTCTGCAACCAGTCAAACGCTACCTCATTGCGGGCTAGTATTTATCTTAGGATAAAATGTTCTTACTAAAAAAATATGTTTTTATAATATACGGTAGACCTATAAATGTATAAATGTAAATATGGAATATTGTATTGTCACCCGGCTTATGTCGTAGTTCAAAATTTCATCATTGTATGACGTCGGGAACTGGGTAAGATTAACGTTTGAAGATTTCAGAGGACACGATGAACCATTATGAATTTAAAAAAAATATGTAAAGATTAATTTAGAACGGAAAACTTGGTCCACATTGGTTTAAACTAGAAATGGACAAACGAGATTAAGTGTTCTCTACGCTCTCTTGCTTCGTATAGTGATGCAATTTTCAATGGTAGCAATCAGTCCAGTATTGCTTTTGGACAGAGATCATTGCTCAAAACTATTGTCACCAAAATTTTCTTCTGATGAAATTTTTCACAATTGTTCTTAAGCTATGTGTTTACTAATGTTTTAAAGCAATTGACATCGTTTCTGTACGTGCATGTGTAGGATAATAAGACGTAATGAATATAATATACTGAAAAAGGTAACGGTATCTTAAGGTATACACATTGCGTTGTAAAAGAACAGCGACAAAACCACCTCAAGATTACTAAAGTAAAAACAAGAGACCATCGAAGATACACAAACGCTTCGTTTTGGCGCTGCAGTCTACTGAAAGCGTAGGGAAATGAAGTTTAGAGTTTCCAATGCCATTAACAGTAGAACTGAGACGGGATGGAACTTTCAGAGTTGAGATTTGCTTTATTCAAAAATTATGTAATGGAGGCGCAAGGGATTTCCCTAAAAATTCTCTGAAGTAAAGCTGAGTCGAAATAATTGGGACTACTTTCCACCAAGTAATTAATTTGTTTGTGCCATGCCCATATCTCAAAACATTGTTACTTTGCGAAACGATTTATTTTTAAAAATATGTATGGTTGCATAACAAAAGGGGTAAAATTGCAAATATTTGAATGAATTTTTGTTGAATTTATCAGCCAAAAGGACTGTCATTGCTTGGTTAAATGGCGGTGATTATGTCTCATCTGTATTGATACGGAAAGAAGTCTCATTTATACTTCTTTCGACCTACTGTTTACTCTGGAGAATGTCTGGATATCCTCTACTTCCTTTGTGCATCCACTGCACAATTTTGGAGTATACATATTTCAATAAAGCAGGTTTGACGTCTTTTAGGGTACTAAGTCGACGCAATTAATGGTAATGGAAATATCAAACTCCAAAGTTCATTTTCCCACGCTTTCTGCGGCCTTTCTCAGCGTTATTTTGCAACTCCCTGCATAGATACCTACATATCTTTATCTTATAAGGAATTATTAGTCATAAGGTATTATGAATGTTATGGTAAAGGGATGGATTCGTTAGGGCTGCTTTCCTTGGAAGCTTGCGTTGTTTGCTTTGTTTGAGATTAGTATGGCTAGCCAATTCAAGCACGTCTTTTATTACGTAATACGTAGAACATGCAATAAAACACATGTTTCAATTGCTTACTCACCCAAATCGCAAGCACGCAACGCACAATTTCATGAAAATCAGCCCTAAGAAGCGCATGGACGACATGGAGGAACCGGTCCGCATATTCTCGACCTCCGGCACATAGTGAGATGTGTTCAGTTTCATACTCGACCGCCTTCACCTGCCAAGGTGCCGAGGAGTATTGTGATACATAATTCGATAGAAGGTTGAGTTCACCCCAGAGTAACTCAGGTTCCAGCGTCCTGGACGGAATTTAAAAGCCGACTCGTAGTCACACGCTCTACTGCCTAACCCATGGCGACTCCACAAAATACTTAAAATATTTTTTGCTGAGTAGCCAATATGAGCACAAAACCACATAATTCCATTAGCTACTCAGCCAAATAGCAAGCCAAATACGCGGTTAACGCGTACATGAAAATCCGACCTAACTTGTTTTCATTACCATGAACTTGAAATTTACCACACATGACGTGAAGTAAGAAACACTTCTATAATCCTTGTATAACCAAAAGGTTTATTGAAATGAAGATTTACAGAGCTGTATGAGTGTGGTCGGCCAACATCAATCAATTTTAAAATTGATTAAACCCAGCACCTTCGTCGGTTACATCTTCATCACCTTGTTGTGAGTCGAAAATTTTATGAAGCATGGTACAAACTCCTAATCATCCTTGAACAAAACTCGCAGAAGAGGAAGAAGAAATAGAATCTTCCTTTAAGACATTTTTATTGCTAAAAAAAATGAGACCGAAGCATCCGACTGCCGCTGTGCATTAGTCACTTGTCGTGAAGTTTCGTAGAAGTTGCAGCAGAGATTTCTGGGTAATTAACAGTAACATGATCAAATCTGTTGCTCGCAACTGTTAAGATTTTATTACAAAATCTCTTCACGGGGCGGCAAGCTTTCAAGAGGTTTTCCACTGCTTTGCTTGCAATATTTAAAAAAAAATCAACAGGAAATTGAACGTGGACATATTTAGTTACCGAACCTTTCTAATTACAAATCTGTTAATGTCAAAGTGAGTTCAATAACTAGCATTGTAAAGTAATTTACAATTTTTCAAGAAATCTGTCAAAGTTACAGATGCTATTCTCAGGGAAGATCAAATAATCCATAGAGTTAGGAAGAAAATAGAGAGAACATACATGACGTCACATGAAGCCAAATTCGGTTAATCGGCAGCCATCTCGTGTGGTCTCATTAGAGTCCCTCTATACGGAGTACTGTGATGATTGCCTTTTTGTTGATAGAGGATGAGTGCACCTGAGAGAGGCAATACTCGGAAAAGAGGGTCTCTGAATATGGGGCAGCACAAGATGGCCGAAATGCCACGCCCCTTCCGACTCTTGGCTTCATTCCCCTCTCCAACAAAACAGCCTAAAGTTTCCTCTATTTATATTCCTAATTCTATGAAATAATCATTTGTTATTTAATAGTAAAAAAAAAATACATAGCATGTTTCAGTTAAGTAAGGATGGCATTTCGTACACGCGTCAGCCGCGTGCTTGTCTTGCGATTAGCCTAAGGGCTGATTTGCATGAAAGTTTGCGTTGTTTGCGATTTGGGTGAATAGTCAATTGCAAGACGTGTTACACATAGAACAGGTAATAGGAAACTTTAAAACACGTGTTTCATGTGGCCACACCCTAATCACAAGCAACGCATGTGTTCATGAAAATTAGCCCTAAGTACCTAATACAAACACGTGTTTAACTTTTTCTATTGGCTTCTCATAGCAAGCAAAGAACGTGGCTAGTGCGTACGTGAAAAGTCGGTCTACGTAATTGACACAAACTAAGTGGCAACCACAAGACGAGAAATTAAATCAAGCTTTTGCTTCATCCAAATAGGTTAATTAAAGCACAATTCTACATGTTATTTCCAGTCTCTTTGGTTTAATGTCAAGCATGAATGCAGTAAACATGTCCTTTTGTAGACTGTAAAAGTGTAGACATTTTATAACATTCACACAATCAATCTAGTACCCTTTTCACACCTAAAATAATTCAGCTTCTGCTCACTTATACATATGAACATTTTGTGCAAATTTCCATACATTTAAGAGTATATGAATAAGGAGATAAATAGCCCAATGGTTGGTCCACATTACGCCACATTTTTGTAGGTTTACATGCTAACGAGGGCTTCAAGACCGCAACAATCCTCTCCTTTATAGCCAACGCCTTTAAAAAGCTATGTGGAATTTAAGACGGAAAGAGAATAATGATTGTCTTTATTCCATACGTAAAATATAGTACAGACTACTGGTGAGTCCACATTAGCCCTTGATGATAAACATTTTTGTGCGTATGAAGGTTAATGCTGAGTGTATTCATTTACAGATATTTTTAACGAATTCTGTACTGAATGACCATAACAAATCTCAAAATGGCTAAATATTGTTAAGCATAGGTACATGAAAAGGGACACGATACATGTTGATAAAATATGTGCATATAGTTCCAATCATATCGAAGTAATAACAGGAAATGCTTTGTAAACGGTATCGTTGTTTTATAGCATTGTTATTTATAGCATACGTACAAGATAACCTTAACTGCTGATTTTCAAGTCCGCTTGCGATTTGGGTCAATAGTAAATTGAGACACGTATTACAACACGTAAGAAAACTATACCACGTGTTTCAATTGGCTATCCACCTTAATCGCAACCAACGCAAGCGGGCTTGAAAATGAGCCCTTAGACTTACAAAGGAAATCTTTACAGTATATAAAAGAAACTATGTTTCAAAAATATGTCTAAAACATTTTCCAGAGAAGGAAGTATTCCGGAAATATGATTACCGTCTACCAAAGTATTTCATGCTGTGGGTACATATTTAGATGCTGATTGAAAAGAAAATATATCTACATATAATGAACGTAATTATAGTCTCAGTATGTGGCACTCCTGTGAACAGTGACAGCAGAGAGAAACATTGCAAAAACGAAAGTGAATTGATCGAGATAATACACTCGTATATATCAGCATGGCCATTAGCATATATCCTACACGTCAAAAAAAGATGTTTCCCTGCCTTTCCTTGTACGCATTACTACTTCTTAAAGAGAACACAAGTAGCAAAAATCCAGAAAAGACAAGAACAAGAATCATAAGTCTGCTTTTTTTTTTACTGTGTCTTGGAACACTTCCTCAAATAACGTGAAAGTAGACAAACGGTGCAGATCAATATGGAAGAACAACATAAGTTCAAAGAGGACAATCATTACATTTATCAAAACTCAGCGACCACTTATTAACCAAACAGTTAGGAAGTGGGTTTGAATTTATATGATTATTCAAATCCTCGTGTTGTAACGTCCAATATTGAAAAAATCTTCCAGAAATAGCTAGATCGTCGGCAGACCATAAAATCAACCTCAAGCTGTTTGGAAAATAAATGATATTAAACTTAATATCTGTTATACGCTTTTCACATGGTTATCTGCTGGGTAAATTGCGAAAGTCCAGGCCGGTGGTCATAATAAGCCACTAAACACTACTGAAGTCATATATCTTTCTGATTTCCTAATAGATTAAGCAAGCAATGTATGTCTCGATTTGTTATCCTTTTCTTTAGTTCCTTTATCTGAACTAGAAACTAGATCTATGGTCGCAAAGATGATTTTATGAAGACTTGTATACATACATCATTTCTTGAAATTTTTGTGTGGAATTTCGACTACAAAGACAGTTTATGGACATTTAACAGATTGTGGAACTCATTTTGAAGATAAACTTATATAGTAAAAATTTTAAACATTACCCCAGTAACACATGCGTATTTTAAACGTAGATAAATCCAATGAAAAGGCGGACATTAAACAGTTTTATCAACTTTTAAAACACGTATGTGCTACTGGGGTAATTAAAAAGTACGTCGTTGTAACAATCACTGTGTCTGTAGTCAGTGGAAATGTTGAGCTGCGCTGGGGTTTTTCTCCTCAGCTTCTCTCCAAACTGAGGCTATGATCGCTACCTTTCTCATTCTTGCTCACGAAAGAGAGCTCGCTGATTAACGCCACCTCTCAATTCTGGAGGGCTTCTGTCGAAGGTCTCTGTCCAAACCATACAGAATAAAACTGCATCTAAAATTAAAATGCACAATGAAAAGCGTATGTGAAGTGGAGAACACCTAGACTACTGGATAGATCACATATATCAGGAATGTACGGATTCTGTCAGAACCTTTTTCCCCACGAATGCGTAGTGTTACCTTCGAAATTCTCGAACATACTTGCAGTTTTAAACTTTTGCACTTAAAAATAAATAGAAACTCTACAAAATTTGCTTTAGATTCCCGAACTGAAAATGTTGGGAGAGTTCCGACAGCAAAGAGTTGATTATCTATAAAATGTGAGCGCGGCAAGCGGACTTAGGTCGACTTTTCATATAGGCGCTCGCTGCGTTCCTTCCTTGCTATTTCTATGGGTAGCCAATAGAAACTCATGTTACACGTAGAACGCGTACTTAAACACGCATTTCAATTGGCTACTCAACGAAATCGCAAGCAACATACGGTTGCATGAAAAGTTAAACTTAAGGCAGCATATTTTACGCTTCTGGCCAGCCAGAAATATGATTTCGCTGTTAAAATCATAACACTTTACTGAGTGTCTCGCAAAATACTATTTATATCTATAATAAGTGTCTCTAACAAACGACGATTGTTTCTGATAACTCTCAAAATGGCAAGAAACCATTTACACTAGATTTTTCGACATATTTATCAACCATACAAGAATTACATTTGAAGAGTAAGGGATGATAATATCATTATTATTATGTAGGCCTTTCATTAATCTAACATATCGCAACAGACATTTTCTACAAAAGAAATGACCACCGTCTTTACGGAAGCACAAGCTGCTAATTCAATGACTTCTACTGATCATGGAAAATAAAGGTAGATAGTTCCATTTCCTTGCATGACAAGGGTAACTACATAACTTCTAAAAAATAAAAATAAGTGGTAGTTTCCGAGAATAAAGTATACACAGCGAAGGAATAGATCCGAGTGAAGACGCGCGAGGAAAGAAACTAGGCTTGGTTTGCGGAGAAAGCGGAAGGGCCGTTACGATGTTGCCAACTTTCATCCGCACTCTGTTTCACAGGCAAGCGAAGACGAAAAGAAGCTTCATTTGACGCTGTTCAGGAGCGTAGGATCCTGGCCGCCACCTTTCCCATTCTTTCCTTTGCAATATGCTGATCCGATTGAAAGATGCTTAAAGTTATACTTAAATCCAATTCGACAAGAGGCAATCAAACGCAATATTTTTAAAAAATGACAGCAATACATCAGATTATTTATTTTTTATCTTGTACACAAGAGCAGAAGAGAATAGACCGTACTGCACACAGCGTCTACTAAGAAAAGTGCTTTAACAAAACTTCTTTTGATTTTCAGACTATCATCTACAACAACGCAAACATACCTAAAATAAATGGTTTCTTACCCCTGCAAATAGAACCACGGTTTCTAACCTTGCGTAACAATTTCGGAAGCTTCTGACCTTCTTCTTCAGACTTTGGTCACTCCATATTTGTAGAGTGAAGTCTGAAGAAACTGGTGGTGTACTTACAAAACTGTTACTATTTACATTTTCGTTATTAAAGTATATCAGCCGTATTAGAAAAATGTCTTCTTATTCATGATGGATAGATATATACAAGTATTATGCAGATAGCTTAGAAATTTATAGATCCGGCACTGCGGAAAGTTGCCATTGAAAACCGAATATAAACTTTTAATGATATTTAAGAAGTGTAGTAAACAGACAGAGATCGTATAGTCTAAGCAATGGTTAATACAATTAAACATTTTAACCGCTCATTTTCTTCCAATGAAACTACATTCTAGGGAGATAGAATGAAATATTTATTGTTTTTGATAGAACGTTGTAAGTAACTGTGATTATTTGAATTGCACTCGAGTTTGACATCATTTAGTACATGTAGGCAACTTTGGCTCAAACAGAATGAATGGTGATGGAATAATTGGTGGAAAGAAGAGGAAAACTGAAGAACATGGAGAAAACCCACGAACACTGTGTTTTTCCACCACAAAGTCCACATTCAACGATCCGGGTTAGAACTGGAGATCTCCCGCACCAGAGGTGAGCACTCTATCACTGAGTTTTAGTGTTCGAAATTAACTGTTTAATATTTCAGTATAAAAACGTTCTAGAGCTGTTTCTGGGAGTTTGTTTAATAAGTAAATATATTTATTTCATTCTAATATTATTTATGACCGTTAAACGTCTTTTGTCTTGCAAAAAAAATGTAGTCAGATAATTTTGAAGGTACATTAGCCTAATGAGGTTACATTTCGCCAATACTATAACATTAAATGTATCCATAGCATGATGTCTGAATTATGTTTGCTGCACAAGAATTGTTGAACTTGGTAGAAAACATACAGCGTTATATTTCACAAGCTCGTGCTCCGGACCTAAAGCCAGGTTAAGAGGAACATAGATTATATCACACCAGTTGCTTGCGATTCTCCTAAAGACGAACGTACAGAACATTAATATCCTGTGGAAACTCTTAGGCTAATTTTAAGCTACATGTACTATAAGTTACGTCTACTTATTTTGCAGTCAAAATGATGTTAGCGATTGTGTATTTTCATGTGTCTTCTCAAGTGGTTGGATTGGGCAAATTTTGTTCCACAGGTTTTACACTCAAATGGTCGTTCGCCTGTGTGGATTCTCATGTGTAGTTTCAAGCTATTGGAATGGGTAAATTTACCTCCACAGTTTTTACACTCAAAAGGTCGTTCGCCTGTGTGGATTCTCATGTGTCGTTTCAAGCTATTCGAATGGGTAAATTTAGCTCCACAGTTTTTACACTCAAATGGTCGTTCGCCGGTGTGGATCCTCATGTGTCGTTTCAACCTACTGCAATCGCTAAATTTAGATCCACAGCTTTTACACTCAAAAGGTCGTTCACCTGTGTGGATTCTCATGTGTCTTTTCAACATACTGCAATCCCTAAATTTAGCTCCACAGCTTTTACAATCAAAAGGTCGTTCGCCCGTGTGGATACTCATGTGTTTTTTCAAGCTACTGGAATCGGTAAATTTAGCTCCACATCTTTTACAATCAAAAGGTCGTTCGCCTGTGTGGATTCTCATGTGTCGTTTCAAGCTACTAGATTGGGTAAATTTATCTCCACAGCTTTTACAATCAAAAGGTCGTTCGCCTGTGTGGATTCTCATGTGTCGTTTCAACCTACTGCAATCGCTAAATTTAGCTCCACAGCTTTTACAATCAAAAGGTCGTTCGCCTGTGTGGATTCTCATGTGGTTTTTCAAGCTACTAGATTGGGTAAATTTAGCTCCACAGGTTTTACACTCAAATGGTCGTTCGCCTGTGTGGATTGTCATGTGATGTTTCAAGTGTCTGGATTGGATAAATTTAGCTCCACAACTTTTACAGTCAAATGGTCTTTCGGCTGTGTGAATTCGCATGTGTTGTTTCAAGTTACTGGATTTCGTAAAATTAGTTCCACATGTTTTACAATCGAAAGACCTGTTATTTGGACGAATTCTCATTTGCCTTGTCAAACTACCGCATTCTGGGAACTCATCTCGGTCTGTCTTACAGCAAACTGTTTCTTCAACAGGGAATGGTTTACTAATGTTTTTAGATACTTTGCTATTATTTAAAGATGCTCCTACAGGAGACAAATTTAATATGTTGTTGGCGTTTTCATGTTTTATGCTACTACTAATAATACCTTGAATATTTTTATAAATACACGAAGTTGTTTTTGGTTTATTTTCTGTATCCGAAGAAAGCATCTCTGGAAAGTGCGAAATGACATTCGATATTAAGTTGGATGATAACTGATCTGAATTTTTGTCCTCATTACGTCTGAGTTTACTGTCATTATACTTCACGCTACCATCCTGAAAAAGATATTTAGGAAATATGTAAGTAAATCACAGCTGTAAACACTGCAGATAACTTAAAACACAGCACGTGATATTTTATTAAAAATTGTATAAAATAAATTATTAGAGACTCCGGAATTATTAAATCTGTCAAAGGATAAATTCGATGTATTTATAATTACAAATGAGATTACCAAGAGAAAACGCATAACTGAACAGTTGATAGAAAAAGTCTTTCCTACTTAAAACATATCCTATGGATTAAACTAGAATAATTGTACAGGACAAGGAAATCAGTAAACATCTAAAATATATTTGGAACTTCAAAAGCTTTCTAGTTTTGAAATAGGGGATATTCCACAGTTATTGCACTTGTTAAGATTCAAAAGGGAATATCACTCGAAATTTGAATTCACGTATACTCTAATAGATTTCGGGTCCCAGCGATATCAAAAGAAACACTAACCTATGAATTACGTTGTTCTATTTTTTTTTTCTCAAATATAAAATTGAGGCATAAGATGTAGTGAAGTTTCTACGGCATTTATTGTTTAGGGGATGTGTTACGTAGTTAGTATAGGCAGTGCATCTTTTTATTACATCATAAGAACATCAACATATAAGCAAGAATTATCAGTACTTAGAACCTTAAAAAGTATTAAAAATATGATTATGTAAATATTTAAAATAGGATTTCGTTTGGTCATCGCCTAAGTTCACTAAAAGAGCATCTAAAGTATTGTCGGTATAAGATAGAATTGTAGAGGCTCTGACCTATAGAAATATTATCAATTAGATGGAAACATCAATACCCATCAATAGTTACCGTAATCAACTCGTAAGGGAGTAGGGCCACGGTGGCTCAGATGGTACACCGCGCACCTCTACCGCTTGGATTCGTCAGTTCAAATCCTGTTCGTGCCATGTGGGCTTTGTGGTGGATAAAAACCGGGTGTGTTGGTTTTCTCGCGGTACTCCTGTTTCTCCCACTTTCTTCATAGCATCATCATCCATACGGCCTGAGCCATAGTTGCCTAAAGGACTCAAATACATTCAAATTTGTAAGAGCGTAACATTATCGTAGCGTATCTGACTTTAGAGAAAAACGTAACAGTGAAATGTACCAAATAGTTATTTAATTATATAAAAAAGTTTATTTTCTTACCATTTCTAGTTTTGCAGTATACTAGCATGAACACAAATACTCCTGATACGTACTCAACTTATTTAAATTCATAACCTACAAAGGACACTTAAACGATGTACGTAAAAAGGGCATATATCAACATTGGATATGCATGATTACTCCAATTACTTTAATATTAAAAATACTCCGAAACTAAAAGTCGCCTACAATAACTCTATATCCTTTCTTGTTCGCACACGTTATCAACGGTTGTTTCCGGAACCATAAACCAGTAATCGTGTTGGATTCACGCAGCCACGGAATGACGGGATAACATTTTTATATCTATCTCCCTCCCTTTATTTACGTTATATCATAGTTGAAATAAGTAATAACGGTATTAGGAACATTAGTTAGAGTGGTAAAATAAAATGTCTTCTATTATTATCATAATTTTCATTTTCTTAAATAAAGAATGCCTTTTCACGCTAAGTCCTTCTTAGAAGCTCGATATTATATTTAAAATTAATTTTATCGTTTCGAATATAATGCATATGGGCAAGGCGCAAAGAATTGCATAGAACAACGAAATCCAAAACAAGACAATTTATGGCTTAAGACACCAATAACACGCTGGATATGATAATAATTAGTTCTCCAATGCCAACCACGTTATTCTGCAATGTTAAGGAAATGGACTTTCAAATTGAAACGTGTTTTCAGTGTCTTTAATAAATATTTAGCAGATTAGTGTAGTTGAAACACATATAAATAAAAAAGGAAAGTCGGAGGACAAAACACGAAATGAAGTGATCGAAAAGAATTACACACAATCGACCTAATTATATTTCAATTTAAGTCGCAATAAATTTGACTGTTAAAATGCAACTCCCAAAACTGCATTTTTAGTCAAAGCGTCATTATTTAAAATATTCATTAACCATTCTAATGAATTAAATTAGGCTCCAAGATTCATCGAGAGTACTATGAAAATAAAGTGGAATCAACCTAATATTTTAATTTTTACCTTCGATTGATCGGAAATCGGTTCGAAACTGTGAAAAATATAAAAGTTGTAAAATTTTTTTATATAAAATCAGTTAATAAATATTCGTGGAAATACTCACCTGACAAGGATACTTCTGCTCCTTCAAATATTTCAGAGAATCAGTTAATGCGCTCTGAGATTTCTTTTCTTCTTTTATATCTTGATTGCTTCGTGAGGACTCTCCCTGCTTTCCAGTTTCATCAGAGATGCCGAAAGATTTTTGTAACTTTGCAGAAATTGCAATCGATAAGTCAATTTCGTCGGATCTTAATTCCTGTAAAATTTTATCTGCATTACTCTCTGTAATAGAAAAACCTAAACTCAGTAGCTGCAAACTATTATAAATAAATCGAGTTGTAATGCAGAAACGACTAAAATGCGCGTTTAAGTTTATGTACAACTACGATCAATATGGGCAAAATTGATACCACTTTAAACCTGAATATTGAACTGTACGGGAAGTTCAATCTTAAATAAGCGTGTCTCTGTCATTTACTTAACTTATATTTTCTACTCACCCTAATTTATCATCATCAATTGTTTTTAAATATTCGTTTATGCTCTTCATTTTTGTTACAAGGTAAAATATCAAAGTATCAAGGTTAAAGCCTCAAATTGAATAGAATTTAGTTACTCGAAATTACTGGCTGAAGATGTAATACCATAAAAGGGTTCAGGTTTAATTATAAAAGAGGCAGGAACTGATAATCTTTCGCCCCCGAGAACTATGCATTACTAAAATTATATTCAAAAAATGAAAGTGAAATGACATTTATACCTTAAATATTGTATTATATTTTATTTCCTACGAAATATAACATTTTTTTAAAATCCCTTGTAGAAAGAAACCATACGTCAAACGAAACATATGCTAAAGAATTAACATTCATATCAATTAAATTAAGATTTTATAATAATTTTCTAAAACCCTAAGGTATATGCTTCATGGTGATTCAATATCTACAAACCACATACGTTTGGAGACCCAAATTTAATTTATACAACACTGGAATTTAATAAACCTTTAACGCTAGTCTCCAAATACCCTAAAACATTGACTGTCGAATCATATATTATTTCTAATCTAAAAACAAAGAAAACATATTGTGTTAGTCCTATTCAACTGTCCTGCAAATATGTATCACTTGCGAATAATTAATCAATAAAATAAAAATAAACATAATTTAGTAAATGCAGTTTTTCTCTGCATTCACAAATTCGTTTCATCCATCCGAGAAGTACTAGAGTTTACGGGAAATGAAGTCTGCATTATGTGGCACGAAGGATTCCAAACCGCAATTAGCGAAGGCTTGTTAAACTTAATTAAGATAACGGAAGTAATCATTAGTTGAAGAACGATATACACCGTTTTAAGCATTTCTTACAACTGGCACGCAATTGAGAAAAACATACGACACAGCAAACACATATGTACTCAAATTTAAATATTATATCAATAGGAACATTTACAACAACTCAAAATTTAAACATATTTACATATCCATTCACCACTAAATGTAAGACTTATTTATTGGAGAGAAAAATCAACTTTCCCCTCATGTAAAATAGTACACAATTATACGTAAATATAGTGGAGTACCACTCCACAAATTAAAAGACAACGCAACTATTTACTTCAAGAAAGTATTTTAAAACACATTTATTATTCCAGCAAATCCATGTGATTGGGAAGAACTCACCTGCGAAAGAGACCTTGCAGGGTCACTTAATACAATATCAGATTCTTTGTCTTGTTTTACATCTGGGTGAATCTCTGGGAATTGTCCAACAGTTTCAACTCCATCAGCATTGACTAAAACCTTTTGTAACTGTTTCACAATTTCTATCGACTGATCAAGTTCATCGGAGCTTAATTCTTGAATAAGTTTATCTAGATTGCTTCCGGCAATTGAATCACTGGAACTGCATTGCTACAATAGAAAATATAATTATTACAAAGGAACTGATTTGCAATCCAGTGCATAATGGATAAATTAAGACGGCTATTAGATATACAAATTTCAGGGCAACATTAGTCAAGAAAGATCGTTATTGTACGCTTATGGATTCAATAACTAGTAAATAGGCGTAGTAGCTTCAAACAACAGTATCCCACGTTATATTAAGCTTGTCTAGAATACCACGATTAGATTTCGGCGGGTGTGAGCATCGAACGCATTAATATCTAAGTAATCTAAAACAGAGTAATATTGTACTTTCCGTAGCCCTCCTTCTCAAAATGATATTAATCTTATTGTATTCGTTCACTGTCTCAGCTTGAACTTTAGAGGAAAGGCACTACTCGAATAGAAACAATATTATCCTGTCATTATTAAATTTCTAAAAGGCTTGTTGAATTCTGTTTTAATTGAGCTATCAAGGAGGAACAAATAATGATTGGTTGAAGACGGCAAGCGAAGCGTGCGATTTCAGTTACACGACCCGTAAGGTATCAGATGCAGTGTCGGCATTAGGCACGAGGGAAACGGTAAACCGCCCACGGCTCCTCTTCGCTTAGAGAGGGCCCTCGTTTGTCTGCCTGGAGTCATACTGTATTTGTGCTTCAAGTAAGTTTATATAGCCTACAAAATATATGACCAATCTTTATGTTTGTTTACTGTGCTTTAATTATTTTCAAATTGTAATGTGCTGATCACATTATATTATGTTGATCATAGTTGAATAAGGTTAGTGTAAAGCATCAATATCCAACAAAATATGGCAGCGCTCCCTCCGTATATGTATAATCTATTTTTTATTGCTGCACGAAATTTCAATACAATGAAAAAAAAACGAAAATACAAAATTAGCAATGTTCGAAATCTTGAATTAGTTATAAACTTTCTTGTCTGGAAGTTTCAACATTCTAGGCTTCAATTTGTAAGAGCAGCATAGAAATTTCGTGCAACGATAAAAAGTACATTAGACATACACAGAGGTAATATATGCCATCTTTTGTTGAAGATCTTTGTTTTTCATTACCAAGAAGTAGAAAACAAAGCTTACCAAGTGTTTGCTTTTTTGTGTGTGAAAATAAATGCATAGTAAAAACGTTAAGTACATTCTACCCAAACAATTATTTTACATTGAGAACAATAGCCGCGATTTCAGTTACTGTTGCGTCTGCGCAAAGCAGCTTTCCCAAGATGAAGCTCACGAAGAACACCATGACTCAAAACCGACTGGTCCCGTTCACTTTTCTAGCTGTAGGAAATGACGTTGTACTTACTTTGGATTATAACGATTTGATTGAAGATTACAGAGACAAGTAATGACACAGAATTTGTCTGTAATACTACAAAATATTTGTCTTAATATTGTAAAGCCGTACTCGTTTATTTAGTCAGAGGTAATTTTCTGATTTAATATGCAATATAAATTTCTGTCCTTGCTCAAAGATAATATCTCTAATAGTAAACAGAGTGTAGTTCTTGACTCCTCTTAAAAGTTTGTTATACGGCGTACCACACGGAAGTGTTCTTGGTCCACTTTTACTTCTTCAAAATATTGACGATCTTCCATCTCATTTGTCTTCAGCTTCCAATAATAATATTCTGTTCGCAGATGACTGCAAGGTCCTTAGAAAAGGAACAACCGATAATGAAGCCGTTCTTCTTCAACAGAATACATCTGAACGGTTGATTAGTGAAATGCCTGGAATATGACCCCAACTCCTTGTGCTACTTCTAATCATAGCGTCAATATTTTTCTAATACACGAAATAGTTTTTCATTTATTTTCTATATCCGACGAGATCA
>JAGDQP010038614.1:0-18087 GCA_022664845.1 Lepisma saccharinum
TGAATTGTGGTAACATTTTAGGAATACAAAACTACTAAAGTTGGTTTATTAAATAATTTGCATTCAATTGCTATTATCTGTTTTATTTAAAGCTACGTCTTCCACAGGAACAGTGAACATACAGCAGTGCTTAACATGCCCGTTTAGTCTGTTTCACTAATGTCTTTAACAAACCTAGTAGTCTCCACTGTGTCCGAGAAGGGATGCTGATTTGGAGCAGTTAGTCAACAACGGGATAATAAAAATAAAGCCCTGTTATCCTACAGTAAAGAACTTGGATGAAGAACAGAACCCTGAGATTTTTTAAGAGTAAAAGTATATAGTAACGACGATCATCACAGTATCAGCTGAAATAATAAATATTTGTACAATGAAGTCTAATATCTTTAAAAGAAGCGTTTCAAAATCTGTTATGTTGGTTAATAAGATAGCGTTTAATGACTTAAGTTCTCTCTACGATTTCCTTTCAGCGCATGTTTATCTTAAGGTTTTTTCCTATCCTCTTTCTACATAGCTTTGATGAACCTTGGCTCTGAAGATGCGGACACGAGATGGTGTTAATCTTTAAGAAATACCCCCCCCCCTCACCCTTTTGGAGAAAGTGAACGTCTACGTTGCACGTCTGTTCTAACCGTGGTTATGAAGGTCTATGGTTTAAGGTTTTGACCTTCCCTGCATGCTGAACTTGTCGAAGTACTCCCCCCATCTCTCTCTCTCTCTCTTTTGCCTTTCTAGTGTTTTCAGCCTTTTTCTGTCGCCAATTTTCTACATTCTGGCGCTTTTTTTTTCGATTTTTATCATGTGTGTTTCGTATGCTAAGACTAGTGTTGAACGAAATTTTTATGCGGTCTTTCTACAAAAGCAAGGCAACAATGTGACCCGAACACGATTATATGAATATTATATTATAGCTTTTAAAGTATAAGCCATCATCTGTGGCTTTGAAAGAACCTTTCCTCCCGGGTAGCTAAACTGGTATGTTTATGATATGGATCTTTTCCATTTGGTGGCAGGGCTCCGTTTGTTCCGATCTGCCTGGGATTTCGCCTGCACCGGAGCTGTGAGTGAGTTTTCCAAAACGAATAGAAAAACTCGTAATAATAATTGTTGCAGCAGTAGCAGATCAAGTTAACGACAATAAGGAGGTAATAACTATTTCTAATCTCACTAGAAGACAAGATTTACCTTCAGTGATCTTTACCACTCCCAGGCGCGGTCAGCCGAACTTTCACATGGAGGTACTACGTAAACCCATCACATTATCCTTCCTAATTTACAGACAAAATACGAAGGTGTCAAATGAAAACTTTCAAATTGCTGTAAAATTATTACACTAGCTCAAGGTAATGCTGTACATCACCTCTTATAAATCACTCTCTACATCAGAATCTTTATATGTATTCTTTGGTAAAACCTCATCTCATGAATACTTTGAGTAGTGAATGAATTAAATCCATTGAAGAATGAAGGAAGAGTATTGAATACGTATCGGGAATATATTTGGACTACACAAAGATGTACTGATGAGAAAGAAAGCGTCAGTTTAAATACATTAATGACAATTCTCCGATGTATGCTATTAATGGAATCGCATTCTCCAACTGTATTTATGACGTCACATTTGAAGTTGGGTCAAATAATAAATACACAAATTACTACTACAAGAGCTGTTGTAGCTTACATCTGTCTACAGTTCACGTAAAAACAAAATACACTGGAGTCCCGCTAATGCGAACTAAATGAGGCTGTGCCCTGCTCGGCTTATCAAAAGTTCGAAATATCCGGACCTAAACCTTTTTAGTAGGCCTATGTCCTTGAACTATTTATAATGAACAGTACCGTACTTTAATTACAGTATGTAATTAAAACTGTACACTGTACTTTCGAGTTCATTTTCTTGTACGTTGTATATAAAATACACGTTTTTACATCAAAAAACTATTTCTTTTTTCGGTTTTTCCCCTCTTGAGTTAAAATTAACTTGGCATATTTTCCCTGGGCTCTGTTCGGTTTATCCGGATTTTTGGATTAGCGGGACTCTACTGTATAAAGAATATTAAGGCTTTCATTTGACTCACCCTCATATAACCCGGTGACTTGTCCGCAGGAAAAATCATTCTGTTGGTAAAATCCCCCGCCCCCTTATTCAAGGAGCGGGGATGCTTTGGGAGAGATTATTATACAAGAAAAGAAAAAATGGAGTCAAAGAAAACAAGAGGAAAAAATCTTAAAATGAGATATGAAGATAATCCATATGGATGCAGAGGACTATGTGAAGTAAGATGGGAAGGAACTAATGAAATTCGAGATGACCTCGGTAACAGTGTGGACTAGGGCGCCGCGGGTATCCCACCTGGTGCATGGATATTGTGGATTCTAAAAGTGTTGCACTCGTTTTATGGAAAGTCAACAGGTACTAAAATCGACCAAATAAAAGATTTGGTGAAGATTAAGACTATATGATAGTCTACTGAGGGCCGGAGAGAGGTACACTAGAGTAAATGTTGTCCTTGGAAAACGACAGAAAGACAAGGCCATACAAGTAAATATCATCAAAAACAGCATGATGGTAAGATTGAAAAGATGATGATGTCGAGTTATACTACATCTAATGGAGTTGATTCAGAGAGAAAAGGACACATCCAGAAGTATCTTGTAGAGAAGTGAGATGATTCGGATTCACCCTCTCAGCAAAAGTATTCCTTGGCTGCTTTCCTAAATATCGACCCAAACGGAGATGTCAATAGGCAAAAAAACTTTTACCCTGCGCGTAAAAGAAATTATACAAATCGAAAAATGGGAGAATGTATCGAAGTAATGGGCAACTGGACTATAGTAGGTGAGGGGAAAGATGCAAAAGCAGTAGGAAAGCACAGACTAGGAACGAGAAAAAATTGCGGCCAGAGATTAGTTGACACACAAATGGTTGTAGGAAACATATAGGGTTACTTTAATCATCATATAGATAAAAATGTGTATGTGTGTGCGTGAGAGAGATTTCAGATCGATGTACTAATCCAGAACATCAAACTCACCATTTAATGTCGGTATACAGGAAAGCCTAGTGTAATTACCGAAGAAAAGACAAAACAAAATTAATAAATGTACAAGAATATTTTCAAACCCCTAATCAGGTTCTTCTCCAGTCGCAAAAGGAGCAAGGACATGGGCATTGAAAAGGTTAAAATAAAAGGTGCACTGAGTAAACTTTGTCTACAAATATACAAAGTCCACTAAGCAGCAGTAACACACACAGTAAGAATTTTGTACAATTTTAACGGAATTAGATTAACACACTTTGGTTAACTTTTCAACCAGTTCCCTTCTGTTTACGATTGGCACATACCACCACCCAGCAAACTCATTATACTTCTTAGGTGTTCAACTGCTGTTTAGTGAATTTCTTTAATTTTAGACAAGGTTACTCCAATGGACCTTTTATTTTAACTGTTTCAATCCCTTGTCCTTGCTACTTTTATGACTGAAGAACAACCTGAGTAGGGGGTTCGAGAATATTCTCATAAATTTAATTATTATGTCTATTCTCCCGTAAATATAGAGGCTGTCCTGTATACCGACATTGAAAGGTAAGTTTGATATCATGTTACCCTCATTATGTGCCCAATATAATACTCCAGGTCAGTTTAGAAATTGTCTCTTTCTGAAGTCGACATTCAAACTGAGCAGAACTTGGTATCAGCAGAGATAGTCAAACAAGAAGCTAAAAAAAAAAAAAAAGTACAAATATTAGGGCTAAATAAATAAGAAAGTTAACTCTTGATAGCTTTTTAAAAAATAAAGAGAAATAGATTAAATATATTAGAATCTGAATTTAACTTTTAAGCCTTTTAGGCAACTTTGTCTCTGGCCGGATGGATGGTAATTGGTGGAATGAAGAAAGTGGGAGGAAACGGGAGAACCCCGAGAAAACCAAAGCACACGGTGGGGTCCACCACAAAGCCATGAGACGAGCAGGGATCGAACCGACAAACCTCAAGCATCAGAGGTTGGCGCTCTACCATTGAGCAATCGTGACCCAAAAAATATATTAGAGTGGGATTATTTAAAACAATGTTCACTTGAAGCAGAAGAAAACACGATCGTAAGAAAAAATGAAATTAAAGAGAATGGTCTACAAAAGCAAATGGAGGCGGCTAGGGATAGAATAAATTCAATGAAATCGAAGAATTTGAAAGAACTGGAGAAAATGATAATCTGATAGGGGACGGACTGGCAACCAAAGGGAGCACCTGTGAAATTAATTTTGGGGTTCCCTTAAAGTAAAATATTTCTCTTGAACATATTTTCAAATGCCTGAAATGTAAGCATAGTTTACATTCCAAAATACATTAGCTTACATAAACATCCACAGTACTTGTGTCGAATATTGGTTATGCTAAATCTGGCGCAGCTAGGTGTAGCTGAATGGAAGCAATTTGAATAACTGATTATTTTTAAAAATGTGCTGGCAACACTGAACTACTACATCAATCAAGATTGTTTCGGCTCTTCTTATACACAGCATCGTTTTCTACTATATTTCGCCCCTCCCCATAGCGAAACACTTAATTTCAACTATTATGGTTATTTAGATGTAAATAGTTCGGAGAGGGACAAGCTTCCCCCTCCTTAATAAACTTACCTCTGCATACACACACAATCGTTCGCCATTATACACCCTCCATTCCAAAAGAAACCGAACGTTTTAAAAAAACAAAAAAACAATGTACATTTTGGAACAAATCATTTTTATTAATCAATGTATTCCCCTTCTGCATCGATACACATATTTGCACGCTCCAACAAGTTGTCAAACGACTTCTCCATGTCCTTTATTGGAATGGTCTTTAGGACGGCGGTCGTCGCCTTCTCAATGGCTTCAATCGATGCGTGCCACTTTCCTTTCATCGCCAAATGCAGTTTCGGGAACAGATAGAAATCGCACGGAGCGAGATCTGGTGAATAGGGCGGATGATGCAAACGAATAATGTGATTTTTGACCAAAAATTCAGTTACAAGTCGCGAACGATGTGATGGTGCATTATCGTCCAAAAGAGTCCAACTGCCGATTTCTCGATATTCGGGCCGAATACGACGAATTCTTGCCAGCAAACGCTTCATGACGCCCAAGTAAAACTCTCCAGTGACTGTCTGGCCGGGCTGAACAAATTCTTTGTGGATAATTCCTTTTGAATCGTAAAAACAAATCAGCATCACCTTAACTTTTGACTTCACCAAGCGACTTTTTTTGGGTGGTCCTTCATCCGGCGCTCTCCATTCAGCACTTTGCCGCTTTGTTTCGGGCTCATATTCAAAACACCACGTCTCGTCACCAGTTACAATCGATTTCAAGAAGTTTCGATCCTGCCGAGCACTTTTAACAATGTCTTTGCAATGCGCAATTCGATCAACTTTTTGGTCTTCGGTGAGTTTGTGTGGTACAAACCGCGAATTAACCTTCTTAAGGCCCAAAACTTCGGTCAAAATGCGGTTGTTTGAGGAATGCCTAATTCCATTTCAATAACTTTCACCGACGCTTTTTTGTTATGTTTGATGAATTCACGCACTTTTTCGATGTTTTCTTCCGAGAATCCGGTTCTGGGACGGCCTGATCTTTCGTCATCATCCAGCGTCTCTCTACCCGATTTGAATCGCCTGAACCACTCGTAAACTTGCGTACGGGATAGACACTCATCACCATATGCATTTTGTAGCATTTGGTGCGTTTCAGTAAAAGGTTTACCCAGTTTAACACAAAACTCAATTGCAGCTCGTTGTTTGAAACTCATTTTCCGACCGATGTACACAACACACTGACAGTTGAAACGCAATAACTTTGTTGCCGTGCATCCAAATGTCATGACATTTATACCAGTTGTCAATGAGGGACTACGCCATCTACCGGTAAAATATTACAACAGATGGCACTAGTGGTACTATTTGTTTTCAAAAGTTCGGTTTCTTTCGGAATGGAGGGTGTATTTCGTCTTCCCCGTTAGAGAAACGCTTAATATCAACTATTAGCAAATTTTCATGTAAGTATACGAAGGAAGACAACTTTGGCTCAGGCTGGATGGATGATAATGAGATGAACTGGTTGGTGAAATGAAGAAAGTGGGAGGAAACACGAAAACCCCGAGAAAACTCACGCTCACAGTGTTTGTCCATCACAAAGCCCACATGGCACGAGCAGGGATCGATCCAACCACCCTAACACCAGCGGTGAGCGCTCTACCAATGAAGCCACCGCAGCAGCTGTAACTTTTATAACTAATTACTAGCCCGCATAGGTGTTTACGAACGAAATTTAAGCGTGACGGTGAGTGAGGTTAGACGAAAATGAACACCTTTGGTATATTGTCTATCCGCCTGCAGCTCACGCCAGTTTGGTTCAATTTCTTCTTGGTAAAAGTGTCTATAATTATATTTATAATAGAGCCGAATCTAACCTATCCTTACATAATCTATGGTACTAATGTAGAGTGCACAGAAAGGTATTCAGGAGTCGCACTCATTCGCACTATAGAGACGTTAGATAGGCCACAGATTTTTCGTTTAGGAACTACTCTACACATCCCAAAGCTTGGGAAAATGGTGCACTTTCTGTTAGCCAGGCGCTATTGAAATATATTTTGCTGTATGTACGCTCATTTTCTTGCAAATAATTCACACAGGCGCTTCTAAAAACACTAGGTGCTGTCTAGCAACCCAAAATGAGTTACAAAAACCGTACGTAATAATTATTTACCTAAATACGATAGCCATTTGATTGAAATATACAAAATGCACCCATACGGAGGAATACCAATGACGCCACTTCGTGTTATGAATGTCATGTATTTTGCTAGAAAATTCACTGACATCATGCCTTGCGAGGGAAGACGGGGTAATTTTTTTACTCATTAGACTTTTTTCTCAGTAAACGCGATGAACATGGGGTTTAACACTAATTCCACATGCTCGCCCCCAACGCGGAGAGTGCTAAATTCCACGTACCTTCCGCTCTCTCTCTCTGATTTCTCATTTCAGCTAATTAAAACTTTGCTTAATTTAGCGTTTCATCCATAAACGTGTCATTTATAACACGAAGTCCCGCCAATAGTATTCCTCGACTTGGCGGAAGATTTTGCCTCTTCAGTAACTTCGAGTGCGTATTTAACGAAATAATAACATGGATTTTTCGTAACACTTTTCGGATTCCTGGTTGTCGCTTGGTGTTTATAGAATTGATGTGCGAATTATATTTAGAGCGGAATGAGTGGGATATAGCGTACATGTGACTCAATAGTTGGCGAAAGCTGGAGTAGATAAAGTAAACCTTAACTCTTTAGCCTAAGTCGGGCGTGATATTTCCGAACAAAATAAGCCACAGGTTCGTGAATCGGAATCATGCTAACTTACGCCATGGTGATATGACTATCACCACCGTAGATCGGGGTAACTTTGTACCAAAAATGTAAGTTTTGTTAGGTAAAGTTCGTAATTCTTCGCATAATGTAATGTGATAAATGCCTTTCAAAGCTTTAGACAACGCTAAATCAATATGTCATTTGTTAATTGTAATGCTGACTATTGTGAACTCATGTACAAGCTCAATAAATTGAACTAAATACATGTTTCCATTTTAGATTTAGTTAAGAAAACATTTATTTAACAAATAAGTGTGGACAAAGTTACCCGCAGTGGATGGGGTAACTTTGTCCACCCCTATTTGTATTGCAGAAATGGATTTCCTGAACAAAGTTACTTCTAGAAATTCAGGGCTCGAAATGTATCGGAGCAAACCGAAACGCCGTTCCGGTTGGTGAGTGTATGGAAGCTTTCTGTTCCGTCTCGTCAATATGGTGTGATCATAAACAAAATAGTGCAATAGCATCTTAACGAAGGTAAAGCGTTCCGTTTCGTGAAAAAATCAATTTCGAGCCTTGCCTAGAATGGTGTCTTTTTCAAGGTTTTGAGATTCAAACAAAACATGAAAGTCAGTTAGGACTAATGTCAATGCCCATTATAAAGCAATGACGGCGCTGGCCACCAGCAGCTATTCTTCTTTAGCGGAGAAGACTGTAGGACTTTCAGGGCACTTTCTATGTTCCCCTTTAAGTTTGCAAGGCAATGTTGAGCTAGAATGAAATATTTTACAGCTACCTTTCACTCTGATAATGCACCACTTGTCACTTCCTCGATGGCTTTTGCAACGTCGTCATTAGTAGACATTTTGTAAGGTTTTTCTTCTTCTGTTAATTCCGTGGCAGTTCTCTAAAATCCTACGTGGACAACGTTACCCCGTCGAGGATGAAACAAACTGAAAACAATTTTAGGAAACAAAGTATGCAATATTTTGCAACCACAATTCATGAGCTTCGTCCTAGTAACATATCTTACTATAGAAAAAAGGCAAGCCAGAAACTTTCAGGAAAGTAACCAGTTGTCTTAAAAGTACAAAGACCAAATTTTTATGCGTTAAGTAGTTACTAAGCAAACTATTTTTTTTATTATTATTGCTTTAAATTGTACTTATCAGTGTGTAAACATTTCAGGGTGTATGCAGTTAACTGCTCAGTGTATGGTAAATAATTCAGATGAATTACATTACATTTCCTGGCTGCGTGGCAATTATCTAACAAACTCTATTTACTGGACAAAGTTATCCCGATCTACGGCATTGATGTTTTGCTCCAAAAAAACACGGACAGTATGTCGAGCGAGCGAAAGAAGGCGGATTAGTTTTTTTCTCATTGTACCCGACGCATATCACCCTTCAGTCACCACTTGTGACTGCTCCACGTTTGGTTCCAAAAGAAACGCCCGACGAATACTAAAGAGAAGCCAAGATCTGGTTCGGTTACATTATAACGATAAGTGTGCTTACTTACTCTGACTACAGGAAGAGGCACAGAAAGCTACGTGACCTATCTGTTGCTCAATTGGACTCGATATATGGAGACACAGTATTGTACACTACTGCTATGACTTTCGTGAACAAGGTTGCATCCCAACGCAGACAGGTTTAAACCAATTCGTTCAATATCATTGATTCGGTAACTAGCGCCTAAACGCAAAAAGGGCTATTTTCGAAAGCTTGAGAAAACATGATTTAATCGAGTATGCAATGAAAAAGAACACGGTACCTGACTTAACTAACCTCCACGTAACCTTAATTAAATTTTCTAATGCGTGTATAAAAAAGATCATAAAAAGTCAACAAGCAATATCGCAGACAAAGGACTGTGATATGCCATGGATTTTTTAAATGTGATTTGCCTTAAGTGGGCTGTTATTACTTGTATTTTACGTACGCGTGTACTTGTTCTTACATCACTAACTACTAACAGCACAGTTAAATTCACATCCATGCCCGTGGTGAGATTCGAACCCACGATCCTTGGGTCCCCAGACTATCGCACTAGCGAGCACGACCACCTTGGATGATGATAAATAGGTATCTATGGTGATATACATCTTATTTTTCCCTTTGATGTATGACGAAACGTGACCAGTGATTAATTTCGTTCGAAAAAAATCCTGCCCGACGTAAGCTAAAGTAACACCTGATACCCCTTACGAGACAATATTCTCAGTGGCCTTCAATAAGAAACCGAAGTCGATCTTAAGATCACGGGATATGTTATGAACTATAATCCTGAGCATTCTTTATGAAGCTATCTTGCAGGTAGTCTACATACCTTGTACCTCAAGGTTATAAATAATGGTGCAACTAGCCTAGCACGAGGATGTAGATACTCCCCGGATGCCATGAGCACCATACCTTTCCCTACCCCAACATTGAATCTACTTAGACGCAACTTGGAAGTAACTAATTTCAGTTCAGCTAATCTTTGTACTAATGCAACATAACGTATTGTCACTGATCGAAGGAATCAGGGAAGTATCTAAACTCTAACCCAAAAAGTTGTCAATATATCACTTGGAATATTATTTATATCGATGTCTAGTTTATAAACAAAACCAGTGTTTTTAAGTTACCTGTCAATAGTTCACTTTGGATCCTTGCTTCTGGCGCTGGACAATCTATTTTCTCTTCCAATCACAACTTCACAAATAGCATTGCTAATGTAATAATATCATTAGTTAATTATAAATTTTCACTTTCTTAGTAGAAATCTATCAAGCGTGCAAATAAACAATAACAAACGAACACAAAATAACATTCACACTCGCATAAAAACTTCCGTCTGTGCATATAAGGCAACCAGTGTTGCCAAGCAAACATTAAAAATATTTCGACAGATTATGTCCAAAGTAAAAGAAAAGGTGACTCAATCAGTGCAGTAATATTATCCCGGAAGTCGTCATCAGTTTTGACTCGCAGAGCCTCTGTTGGCGTTGCGGTAAAGTACTGCGAGCGATGATTCCAACATAACAATAATAATAATAAAAAAAACGAACCTGAATTTTCAAACCTAACCTGAACAATGATAAGTGACTTGAAAAAGCGTTATTTTTCTTTTTAAAAAGTAGTTGAAACCGAACCCGGGTCAACCGATGCTGAACCACATCAAGGAGACAACTCCGCAAAGGCTGCCTATAAGCATTCAGTGGTGTTTCACACAGGCGCCCTGACCCGGGCTAACCGGGGTCGACTCAGGAAATTCTGTGTGAGTGAAGAGAAGTGGACTGGATCAAGCTGAGCCATGTCAACGCGTGCCCGGATTGGCCCGCTTCCATGTGTGGTCTAAACCGAGCTGAAACGGGCTAGGTACGCTCTACGATTGTGTTTTGTTACTATCGAACGAAACGTAAAAACAGGTTGAAATTTTTTGTTAGTAATACAGGTATGTTTATCCTTATTCGTACTTGCCACTTAATATTTAATGAACGAATACTTTGTAGTTAAGTAATCGAAGTGTAGTGAGGATTAAGATAGTAAACACGACGAGTAGTAGTAATAGTAGAAGAACTGGTAATTTATTGCAGAACAATAAAAATTTCTCATATGTAAATACTATGTCTATTAGGCCTACTTCGTTTAAAGGAATCAACGTAGTAATATTAAATAACATGCTTTCATATTTTATAGCGGGTAAATCGTTATTGGACCAATATATATTCCATCGTAGAATAATAAATCGAATTTCCGGACGATTACTACGCTGATACAAAAACTTGATAAACTTAACCGCAGTGTCTTCAAGCGAAAGGTATTCGGCAAGATGGCGGCTTAACGGATGGAAGCCGCTGAAATTCGTAGAGTTTAATTTGCTCTACTACATAGTGATTTTGGACTTAATACATAGAAAATATAACAAGATACATCATATAGTGACTCAGTGCTTAAAGTAATAGTGATCCAAGTTTGAAATTCAAAATTGATAGTGAAAAATACACCATAATAGTGACTGTGACTAGAGTTAGAGTTGAACTGACGCCTATGGCGGACTGTAACCATAGCAACTGGTAATCAACTGACATTAAAACAGCAATTATAAAGACTGTCATATATTAAAAATATTATTAAAAACAGCAATTATTTAAACAAAAGTGCCATGGATGGCCATAGTTAATTGCCATTTCCGCACTACATATTAGACCAGACGAGACCATATCAAGCTAAAGATTCAGAACCAGATCAAACGTGTGGATGACTGGCCCACAATGTGTATAACATTACGAAAATGAAAATGACTGTATAAAAGAGTTTAATGATATTAAATAGATAACTCTTTAATACCATTAAACCCTTGTATCAAGAGTAATTTTGTTGTGCCATTTCTATTTGGTACTAGTCTGACGTGGAAAAAAAAGAAACTGAGGAAATCGACAATTATTTGATTATTAACTGATATGGTATAAGGTTTCATTCTCCTATAATATGAATTCGGATTAGCTTTATTTTATGGACTGGAAAGAAAGCTAAATTTAACAGGAGAATTACAATGACTATTTTGCAGCTTCTGTGTTAGGAGGAGTATATGCAGTGAATGTTAAAATGTCATGTGCTTAGCGTACGTTGAAAAATAAATATATAACTAACTTTAACTAACACGCTCCCTGGACGTTGTTTCCGTGATTTTACTAGCAAAATAAGTGACATTCAAAACAAAATAAAGAGAGTGAAATTTACTTTATCTCCGCTAGCTATTAAGTCTTATGTACGCTCTATACTACTCCTTCCCTTGCAAATAACTATCACGTACACTTCTATAAATACGTAGCAACAGGCAGCAATCAAAAGTGTGTTACGAAAATCCATGTATCATTATTATTTCATTAAAGGTTGAGCTTTATTTTATGGCCACCAAAAAGGTAACATTTACAAGGGGGGATGGAATAATTACAAACTCTGAGGAAGTGTTGATTATAATAAGTTTCAAGTAACGGGAGCGTGCAATACGATCGTAAAAGACGTGGGCTTATTTTGCAGCTTCAGCGTTGGGGCGAGCATATGGAAGTGAGAGTTAAAAGTCATGTGAATCGCATATAATGAAAAAGGAATATAACCTGACTTTAAGTAACCCGTCCTTGCTGACTCGGCATTGTGTAGTGAATTTTGTAAGAAAATACGTGTTTCATAATACGATATGACGCCATTAGTAATCATTGTGCCACCATGTTTTTATCTGTTTATTAAGTCGAGTGCGCATTTAACGAAATAATTAAACAATTTCGTAACGATTTCTAAATTGCTGCCATCTGGGTTTTTTAGATTTCTCATTAGAAACTAGACCTCGGGGTGGCCGAGAGGTAAGAGCGTGGTTACAGGTTCAAATCCCGTCCGGATACACTGAGCGCAGTTGTTCGGTGTAAACTTTACCAAAGAGAGTAGGTTCCATTCTTAGAAGCTCACCACCTAGTTTAGGACGTGAATAGCAATTCACACATTCATAAGAAACTACTCTGTTCCGATTTAAAGCGCGAGAAAATACCTATCTGAAAAGCTTTTAAAATATAATTCTGTACATTTGAAACCGACTATACTTCATCCCCATCAAAATAAACTCAAACAGAAACACGTACCAACTTGAGCGTATTTCCTTAACTATAACCATTCTCCAATATATAACTAATACATCGTTAATTTTTAAAGAATATTAATGAATACCTGAATGTCTAGTTTTATTTAATTCTGAAGTTCGCTAAAATATTCATGGTAATATTACTAATCTATAGCTTGCAAACCATTGTTGTTGTCCTATAAATTTACTAATCTATAACTTGCAAACCATTGTTGTCCTATAAACAAAGCTTAAATCCAGAAAATCAGATCCAGTGAATTGAGGTGCAGTACATCGACTTTCGACAGAATCGATAAATTGTCTGTAAAATGCCACTGAATGAAACCCGTCTACCGATAAAACATTATAGCTCTCCTTCCCTGTGTGAAATGGTAAAACCGAAAAGTGTCAAAAGGGCTGTAAAAGTGCGAATCAAACGTGCTGGGAGGCCCCGGCTTGCATGTGTGGAAACGCCACTCAGATTGCAGTGGTGATTCACGACACTCCTGTGAGTCAAAACCGATGACGGTGTTCGGAATCAAATTCCTATACTGATTGAGTTATTGTGAAATGACAGTTTTACAGAACAGAAGATGTGTGTCTGTTCCGTTCTGGCAGCCACTAATGCAGTGTATTTGAGACTAAAGTTTCGCGTATTACCACTAGGGTCACAGAAATGACCCATGACACTGTCAACTTCCGTAATGGTGTTTTGCTTTATTCTAATTAATATTAATATTTTTTTATCTTAAAGTAATGTATTCAAATGAATAAATAATTATCAAATTAAGATAATTAATAAATAGCTATAGTTTATAACTAATTAAGCAGTAAAAGTTAGAAACTGCTATCGTGGAGGTGCAGGTTATGCATTGTAGAACGAACGTAACAAAGCACAATTAAAGAGTGAGCCAACTATTTAGTTGTTGGTTGTTTAATTGAGGATTTCTCCTTATCCAGCGAGGGAATTACTAGTTTCCCTTGATATTGCGAGATATATACCATCTTTTCGTGGAGCGAGAGATTATTTAGAATTTATTGAATAAAGCAAGAGGCTGGAATTATTTTGTGAATGTGTATGAAATGAAAATATCTGAGAAACACTAAGAGAACTTTGTAAACTATAGTGTTGAAAGAATCTTGACTGATTGTTATTTCCCTTAAAATATTATAACTAAATAATCGTGAAAAGTTTTCCAAGTTCAGAGGGTGTGACAGTAAAAATTTATTATTGTACACAATTTGTTAAAATATGTTATTGTACACAATTTGAAACGAATTTTAAACACATTTTGTAGATTTTATTCAGATTTTTACTTACATTATTTTAGTCTAAATTATACTGAAAAAAATGGCAATGTTAAATTTCTTCAAATATATTTGGTAGTGGATCCCTTTTTGTTCTACTCATCTTTGCCGAAATCGTTATTCCTGTAGCTTTTGCAAGAGGAATTTTATTTGAACCAAATTCAAATTAGTAAAAATACATTTCGACGTTGTCTCTTGAAATACAATATAATGATTTTATCGTTCGTTCTTCCAGAGTGGAAATATAAAAACTGTACACTTCCCTTTTTGCACGCATTTGGAAGCCTATAAGGACAAAATGAACACTTTTTCCGCATATGGTTTCTTTGGCGTCTTATTTGACAACTTTTAAACTTCCAATTAGCGCATTCTAGCGACACTTTGTTTAGCTGGTGATGTAGTGTTTTATTTTTACCTCAACACTAATCGCAGCCGTTGCTAGCGATTCCTTATGTTGTTCACCTCTGTCACTGTTGCTACTATCATTAAGGCTTGTCTGCACGTCTGTTTTTAGTTTAAATAATAACTTGTAAAGATTATTGGTGTGAGAAATATTTAACAACTTTCGGGAAAACATTTTATGTATATGTACTCTCATATGGTGATGAGAGATACTTTCTACGCTTGGGAGAATAAGATTTTTTACTACCAATTGAAAGAGTGAAAATGTTGTGGCTTATGTTCTAAGGACACTACATTTTCTTTTCTACATATAATAATTGGTAATTTTATATAATCTATTACTGACATAAATCTCTCCTAGCGAAAGAAGCTTGTTTATTGATCACATTTTAATCAGCTAATTCAATGAATCAAACTAAACGGGTCAGTTATTAAACAGCTGCTGTAGGCCTTTAAGTAACTTTAACTGCAACACGTCTGAGTTCAATGCATACGGTTTCATTTATAATTTTCGGCTTGGACTTAAAATTTAACTATCATTGTGAAGGAGGAATTTATATAAAAAAGATAAGGTACCTATTCAACAATTTGAACATAATTGAACTGTTTCACAAGCGCTAGAGTATTTTTCATATGGGAGAGGGAGGGTTAACGATGTACATCATTAATGTTATTTATGTATGCAAATCATGTATTGATTTATATAAGAGTTGCATTACTAATTTTATATTTCTTAAAAATGGAATATTCAAGTTCAGTTTTCAAATAGTTTTTCTTGGAAAACATTTATTGTGTTGAAAATATTAAAATTTCTTCAAATATATATCAACAGGATCACATTCAGTCATTTTCTACTTGTTCATAGTATTTTTTCTTTTCACTTCTATAGGTATACTGCTAAGCTTATTTGTGTAGTTTGTGAAAAATAATTTTTTGTTTGAACCAAATTCAAAATAGTAAAATTGCATTTTAATCTCGTCTATAGAAATATAATGTAGTTAATTTGTTGTCTAATCAGGTGATTATCCTGTTCAATCTTCATCAAAGTATGGAATTAATTTTCTTTTTTTGCTTGTGGATAAGTTATTCACTTTTTTCTCTCTTCATTGTTCTTTGTTCTTAAATGTCTTATTTTTTAACTCATTTCTACATTTAATGTTGATCTTTTACAGACATATATTATTTAAGACCGAATGATTATAAACATTATACTTCAGAGATTTTACTAAAATTTGTGCACCATCTTTGTTGCTTATGGGAATCTAAAGTGTATAACACATTTGTATATTAGATTTATTTATTGTATAAGGATTGGCTTAACGTAAACCAGCTAGATTGCACTAAGAAAATTTATCAGAAAAACAGAGACATGTATATACACAGAGAAAGAGAGAGAGAGAAAAAAGAGACAAGAAGTCATTTCACAGGATAGAAAGGGAATTAAAAAATAACAAGAAGGAATTTTCCTCTAACAGCGTTCACTAATAATAAGAAGGATTTAGTCAGCTTATTTGAAAATATAGATAACTTATGAACAGATACTTTATAAAATAAGATGGCAAAAGTAAGTTTGCTGAATCTCCCTTTTTAGAACATGGAAAATTTTAAGAAAAATGTTGACTGTAATATAATACTATGAGATCATGATTTAAACTTTTACTTATCAAAGACGATAAGGAGTACTGCTACAAGTTGGTATATTGAGTTTGACTCTTTACTTTTCAGCGGACGATGCAAAACCCTGCGGCATGTCATTATACAAGGCTGTGACTATGTGGTATAAACCATACAACGTAATATTGCGGAACAGGTGGTATCTATGCTATTAGTAATTTACTTTCTTTTATCAGCAAATATTTTACTCATATACAATTACTAGTATATATTTTTGGTTAATAGTAAAATCCTAACTTAAGTTTAAGAATATAATCTTCAAGGATTTTCATCAGCTGGTCATTTCTACAAGAATCCATTGATATTTGAAGAGGTTGAATAAAAGAGAATAAGTATTTCTCAAAGAATAAATTCAATGTCGGGTATTATTTTATATGAATAATCTTATTTAAAAAAAACTACTTCATTTTTAAAATCAAAAAACCTGTAGGCACGCGCAAACTTTAAAATTTAAAAATATAAAAGTGTGTTTATGAAAATATAGATATATCTTAAAATGTCATGTTATAGTACTATTTATGTTCAATATCCGTATTTTTTCTCTAAGTGGATTATGTGCAGGAGTTTTCAAACTTATTTCAAATGATATGTATGAATATCTTATTTTTCTGAGTAGAATATGAATATAGTAGTTTTGAAAGTAATTTTATGATTTGTATTTATAGATCACATTACTTTATTTTTATTACAAATAATTATAGGAGTTTCTTAAAATCTTCAATATAAAAATTATGACCTTTAGAATATTATGGAAGAAGTTCACTCTATATATTCTACATGATTTCCAGAACTTCAGCAATAATATTATTTTTCTCAATTCAGCAAAGAGTATGATTTTTTATATTCACTTTCTTTTAATTTCAGTCTGAAAGGATATATATAATAAACTTTTATGTATGAAAAGTATACATAGACAATATTTTTAACAACTTCAAGTTTCTTCATAGAAAACAAATATTGAAACGTTACACTATTTTAATCTTTCACACGTTCAAGTAAAATTGTACTTTTACTTTTTCAGCAACTTCAAATTTCTTCAATGAATCACACAGTTTTAAATTTCACAATTATTTCCTATCAGATTCAGCATTAATAGCTTTTCCAAGTAGTTTCTCTCTGATATTCTCTTTAACTATAAGAAAGGTATCCAAGGTATACTTAAAAGTCTCGATATTATGGAAATATTTATGTTTTAATATATAAACATTATACATTTCTAAAAGGTTAATAGGCTCCATCAACACTCTAGGTGTACGCCTCGTCAGTAGTAAGTACAAGGTAGTTGTCGGTATATCAATATTTATGAGAGAGGCACCCCACGGCGTTGGAAATGGAAAGGATAATACATTATGCATGTATGTATGTTTATATCTTGACACGCACACATATACATAGAAGAAGAAGGACACTTTTTTATTTTCTTTTACGAATCAGGTATATGAATTAACATAACGAAGAGAATGAAAGATAAATTGGTTTTGTTAGATTACGCCCATCTTTGCATGTCAGTTCTTTTTGTCTTTTCAAGGCAGAGGAATCATGAATAGACAATGATAGAACAAACACTTACAAAGGACAAAATATATAGATTTTGTTTCAACAATTAGAGCTTGTCAAGACTACCACGAATGAAGCTTAGAGTGTCAGTTTTAAAAAAAACCAAACGAACGCAGCTTATATAGATCAGTGGCGTAACATTGACTAGCTACACGGCCACTACAGTATAACGAGGTTTTCAAGGGTTTTAGCT
>JAGDQP010038615.1:0-18087 GCA_022664845.1 Lepisma saccharinum
ATGGAAATAAACGAAATTTTAACGCTTATGAATACACAATATGCGTCGTTCTCTCGCTGCCGACCTCTCTCTTTCTCTCTAGCTTGTGTTTTTCTCCGTTCATGGGATAAATCTAATTCAGAGGCAAATGCGAACATCGTTTACAACGCTTAATTCCTTGAAGAAAATAATTGGAAATCCGTTCGTGGAATCGAACCAACGACCTTGAGAATGAGAGTCTGACACACTAACCACTTAGCTACACAGACCATAACAAAGGAGTTGTTAAATTAACCATTAAACTCGCTACTCTCAGCGGTTTATTTATATATTTCCTAGCTTTCAGTACCTACTCTCCACATTCCCATGGTAACTAATTTAAGATAATAAATACGAACATATATGAATATGAAAATCCGGGCTCGATCCCCGACGAGGGTCCAATATTTTTCTTATTCTTTAAAAATTGTATTTTTATAAGTTTATTTTTTTATAATTGATTGCTTTTTCTGCATTTTTCGTAGAATGTCTAAAATTAGTGAACATGGGTTAGTGGAGATTGTGTTAGGTTAGGTGCGGTCATATATCTTTACACTTCCGTTTCTTTCTTTTGACAGTGTGGATTACTGCTCCAACCGGGACGCTGAATATCTCTTTCCAAACCGATCTTGCAATTTCTAAGAGTAGATGATATGCAAAGCTGGATGTCACGTGATGATTGTAAATACAGCGCCAAGAACGCACCTGGTATCTTGTTAGCGTGGCGTGATTTTAGGACGTTGGCTTACAAAATAAAAAATCCGGATTCTATCTCCGGCCGGGGGCAAGATTTTCTTCTTTTTTCTCAAAAATATATAGTTTTATAACGTTCAAATTTATTATTAATAATTGATTTATTGAATGTTTAGTGCATTTCTCGTATATTATCTAAAATTAGTAAAAATGAAATTTTTAATTATTAATTAAGTTCAAATTCATTATTAATAATTGCTTTCTTTCATTTTTCGTAATCATCAAAAATTTCTAAAAAAAAGTGACCATGGCTTAGTGGAATTTAGCTACTAAAACTAGGATGTATATAAACTCACAAGGGCGGGCGACAATGAGGTTTGAAGAAAATGGATGCGTCCGACGGGAGCTGGGCTTCTTTAGCAGTGATTTTGGTTCGTTATTTATGATTCTACCTTTGTCAAATACCTCAAATCTATGACATCTACATAAGGTCGCAATAACATTGTATTTACCTCATGGATTCGCCGAACGCTATAAAGAAAAGTATTGTGCAGTTCACAGCCTTTGACCAGGGAGATGGTGAGACACAGGGTCTCGTGGTTAAAGAACATGCCATCGTGGATTCCGATCAAAATACATCACAGTCATGGATCTTCAAACCACCCTTTCCATTTACGGAGTTACCTGTAGCCTTGAAATATACTAATGATTACATAAGCACGCAAACCATTTGACTCCACTGGGATGATGATGATTTGGCCTATAGTGATCTTAAAACAGTGTTAATGATTTATACACAGGCCAGTTCAGTGTTCTGTACGTACGGAGAAACATTTTCTGGAATAATGCCTTCTTGGATGACCTGTAATCAATGTAGAAGATCTCCAGTGTCCTAAATACACAGATTTATGTTTTTTCTGTATCTAAGTGTGCACATCCATGGCATCAATTTGAAAAGTATCGCTGTGCAGTGTGTGAAGCCAAAGCTTATGGACAGTACCTGAAATACCGGACTTATCCCGCTATATTTTTCACCAGTGTTGTCCTACGTATATTCTAACACCTATTGTAGACTCAGATGTGGACTCATAACATCATAGAGATTATTGTTTATGACTGCCTAAGTTTAACGATATTCACTGGTGCCATAGACACCCTACCTGTGCAAGTGAAACACCCAGCCGCATTAATAATAAATTTAAGTCCAATAGGGGTGGCAGTTATTGTGTGTGTGTGTATGTGTACATTAATGAAAAAGGAATCGGTGATTATGTTGATAGTCTGTTAAATTCGCCTCCCAGACCCATGTGAAATTCTTGCAAAGAAATTGTAAATATTATTATGTAAATAGTGTATAGTACCAGCATAACATGCTTGTCTTATGCGGACTGTTTTGTATTTTGTATATTTACAATAAAGTTCAAAATCAAAATGTATTGAATAAATTTCATAAAACCAACTTTGAACAAAATGATGAAGTGGTATGTCAAGGAAATTAATGCCAGAAATGAAAAATATAAATAACTATGTAACTTTTTTCTATATACCATGTAGAAGAGTAGTTTATTTGTAATAAAATCCTTTTACCTCCAATTTATTTGGGTTTCATTTCATGAAATAAGAAATACCATATCCATGTAGTATAGATTTATTATGATGATGCAAGTACAATTTTACAATTGAATTGTGGATATTCCATCCACCACTTTTGATGCTTGTAACTTGATCCGTATGTAGTTGCATACAATTACGCAGTGTCCATGCATACTCTAGCACTGGTTGATGGTAATTACAACTTGATATAACCTTTTGAAACTTAATGCGCGTAAGGCAGGACATCCCTGAACTTCAACACTCACAGTGTTCTCAATGTCAAGTAGCTTCCGTAATAATGCCATATTTTCAATACCTTTGCAATAAAAGACTGAACCCATTTCACAACATTGTGAAACAATATGGCGGATGTGGGATACGGTATATCCATTGGAAGCGTCCCACTGTAACCCGTGCAAATTCTGAGTTAACTATTCTACTTGCAGCTGATATCCAGCAGCTAAATTCTGCACAAGGTAATTGTACCACGCAATGAAACACTAGGCTTGCACCACATACAGTTAACAAAATTCTCGCATAAGGTATTCGTTCGCTGAAATTTTGAACCTTTGAAAATCAAGAATGTATTGCCTCGCGCATAGTAAACGAGAACCAACAGAAATATGGTGTTCGAGAATCAATGGTATTAACTGAGCAATACAATCAGGGTCTTTAACTAACTGGTGACAAACTTTAAACAATGTGGTTTTCGAAATATGAAAACGAACCTGTTGCTGTAAATGTTCATAATAGTCCTGGAAAATTTTAGGGTGATAAATATGAATTTCAACATGTTGTGAGATCACTCTTCCTGTGTTTCACAAATACATGCATTCATGCACACTATGCAAATTACATTTATTACACTGAATTTGATTTTGCTTTAAATATGCACTTACAGTTCACAAAATACAATTGTGCACTATTCACCCTTACAACTCGAACAGTGAGCCATGATTCACTACGGCACGGAGGAATGTTACCATCTCCCATGGACGTGTTCTCAATATATGACAAATGCCCAGTCGAAGTTTTCCTTCAACTCGATTTTTGCTGGATGTTTTTCCAAATACAAGTAAAACAGTGTTTGTACAGTCTCTGGATCCTTCAGTATGGATTTGGTACGTTCTTCATTCATAGTATGTACTTTATAAGGAAAAATATCAGGACATGTATAGCCGCAACGATATTCAAAACAGATATGGTTACATTGATTATTACAGTTATTAAAGCACCCTTCACAGAGCAAGGCATGGTCACAAAGCCAGTCTTCGATAGCCGAGTATATGCAGGCCTCATCCACCCATCGCGGATACTTTTTCACGTTTTCGCTGCTGCAGGAGTATCAACAACTTCAATAGCACTTGCTTCCGATATGGTTACTTGTAGACTGACTCCACAAGCAATATACATGCGTCATAAACTTATGCGCATCTTGGGAGGAGGAGGGGATATCACATATGGCAACTGTTCCTACGGTGGTTCATTAAAACAGGACCTCCAGGTTTTCTCCGTGTAGTAAAGGTCACCGGGGGTCATGGAAAACGTCTAAAAACATCAACTTGATGGTGGTTAGCGGTCAGCACTTTCTCCGATGAAAATAAATACCTCTACTTCCCACTGTAAATACAATAGACAAACGATAATTTGCATGATTCGCTTAGTGGCCTGCTGACTACGATGTTGACGTCTTGAATGAAAGAAAACGACTTCGAGTCCAGGCATTGGCAACTTTTCCTTCTTTTTTGTTCTCAATAATTAATTGTTATAAGTTCAAATTTATTATTAGTAATTGCTTTTTTACACGCTTTATATTAACTTAATCTGTAATCATGTTTCAACTCTGGTACAAATCTTGTAATTGATTTCTAATTCACTTGTCATCATCCGAATTCTTCAAAATTTTGTAAACTTACTTGCTGCCTATCAAAATACAAAATTCAATCATTAGATATACGGCCGAATAATCCAGTTAACTGTAATTAATTAAAAATAATTATTTAATGTTGATATTTTTATCCTCAAATAAAACTTGCCTGCGACGATGTTGGGTTTTGACTGGTTGCAGAAAACTAAGATTGCAGAAAAGAGAAACACACTTTTTTAAGCATAAAAAAGGACTAAAAAGTACAAAATAATATATTTATGAATCGGAAAATGAAAGCATGTGTGCTCTTGCTTATCTTATCATCAAATCATACTATCTAAGAGCATCCACGTGTTTATTTTCCGATTCATAAATTTATTAGTTTTTACTTGTTAGTCCATTTTTCTTCGATTAAAAACACGTGTTCTTCTAAAATCCTTTTTTTTTTTAGATTTTCATTTTTCGTAGATTATCTTCATTTAGTGACCATGGGAACGTGGAGAGTAGGTACTGAAAGCTAGGAAGTATATAAATAAACCGCTGAGGGTAGCTAGTTTAATGGCTGATTTAACAACTCCTTTGTTATGGTCTGTGTAGCCAAGTGGTTAGCGTGTCAGACCCTCATTCTCAAGATCGTTGGTTAGATTCGACGCCTGGATTTCCAATTATTTTGTTCAAGAAATTAAGCGTTGTAAATTATGTTCACGATTGCTTTTAAAAAAAGAGATTTACCCCGTAATAGAAGAAAAACACAAGACAGAGAGCGGAGGCAGGGAGAGGGCGACGCAGACTGTGTATTCGTAAGCGTCAACATTTCATTTATTTCCATACCTTGCGCCATTTTTCTTTCCCTCTTTCCTTGTTTCCTCCTCTCTTTTTTTTACTTCCCGTTTTCTTCCTTCCATCTCTCTTTCCCTCTCTCTTTCTTTCTGTCCCTCCCTCCCTCTCTCTCTCTTTCTTTCTTTCTCTGTCTCTCACACCAGAAATATTTGCCAACTAGAAAATTGTGGCGCTCTGTTCCTAGGAACAGTTTGAACATCCCTAGAGCCGTCTCTGATAAGGACTAATACAGAACTGGTTGTTTCGGAAACTGGTTTTACTTGAGTAAAGAAAAAGGACTAGTGCTAGGTTCATCAGATTTCACGGGACACCTTTATAATTTGAGAGAACACACTAACAGTTAATTACTACTCAAGGAATTAATGTATAAGGATTAATATTAACATTATAGTTATTACGTAAACGAAACGTTCCTGCTCTTAACTAGCCGGCAAACAACTTTAAAGAAAGGACTGTCCCGTAAAATACGGGGCATCTGGACACCCTAGGCACTAGTCGCACTCAAAAGGGCATACAGCAGACTTGTCAACTCTCATGAGCCTACGCTATCACGCAAAAGCCTGCAAACTTACGCATTTTGATAAAAAATGTAACATTTAAAGCTCGATGTGTAAAAGCCAGTAAAACTTGAAAACTTTGACTTTCTAGAGTGGCAGCATTGCAAGACACTGATGCATAGCAATATTAGCAATCCGATAGCAACCTCTGCTTGGTATGAAAAGCAAAAACTGTAAGAGAGAGTGTGGTTTAGAAAGGCTCTTACCATTGAACAGTGTACAACCTTCCAGTGAACTTCCAAAGACTGTCAGAAAAGCTACCAAGTTGTACAACGATGAACATAAATGAAATGTAATAGCCAGTAGAGTAAATGTTCTCTTTAGTATATTCAATTTATTATTTAACAATTGATCTGATAATATGTAGTTCTTCGTTCCTTGTTAGTTATCAACATAATGGTAAATGTATGGTTTCATAGTATGCAGAAGAATTGTTGAACTGATTAGATCGTAAACTATTTCAATAACTTAAAAAACGGTTAGTTAAGTTCAAGTTGGAAATACTCTGAAAACTAAAATTACTTGTTACCATAAGCTATGTTTGTTTTTATAGTAATTTTTAAATAATTAACATCTGTGTTGTAACTCTTTGGGATGTTTTACGTTTCTCACACAATCTCCCACATTTTCCTACTTCTAGGTTGGCAAACCTCACGCATTGACACTTCTCTAGGTTGACGTGTCCATGGGATGTGTAAGTTTTCCTTACCCAGCCTGTATACAGTAACATGTCAAACATACTGAATACTTAATAATGAAACTCTTTGTCCCATTCAATACATAACATGTTAAAAAGAAGTTTCTTTCACTGTACATGTCTGCAGGGTATCAAACAGACACACGAAACTAAATAAAAGCTATTTACTCTGTAGCACAATATTGACAAATGTAGACATCGGAGCGCACCGTTACTCACGCAACTTTTAATTGTCAAATGGCCGCAAATGCATATTGTTGGGGAAGAAAGTGTTTACTTGTCAATATTCTGTCTCGAGTAGACCTACATGGATGTAGCACAACGAACATTAATCCACGTATATATCGTGACTATGTCTTTGGAGAAAGCTGTCCAACATTTTACTTTTGTGTGATGAATGAGTGCACCTTCTAATTTAGTCTATACATGTAATTAACATTTTTCACTATATCTATATATCTAGTTAGCTACATAGCTGTCTGTCTTCCTTTTTATTTATATTTAGATAGATATTTTAACTCATCTATCGGAATTTATATATATTTCTGCATTCCTCATGATGTAATGGTTAACGTTGCGGGTTTTGAATGGACACTGATGAGACACATATGTGTCCTAGAAAACATCCTGACTTTGTAGGTACCGATAGTTTTGTTAAGCAAGAATAGCGAAGCGATATGTTTTAAGTTTTGGTTATAAGGGTCAATTTTATCGAAATCGAAGCTCTTTTCAAACTATTCTTTCTAGAGTTTTTTTTTTTTAATTATTAGTTGTACTGACATACAACAATTTTGATCTAACTCGAAAGTGAGTCTAGATTGCTTTTAAAAGTGTGTCAACTTCATGCAAGCTTAGCAAGTCAAGTCAAAAAGGTTTTTAACATAGCTTAATCATAGAGTCTGGTTTACAAAAATGCAGATTGAAATAGCCTAGCACAATAAGTCTGACGATCAGGTTTCAAGAGGGATTCAATCACTCAACTTGTCATACTAAGATTTCTTCATGGATGTATCGTGCTTGAAACCACATTGTTTTGATCCTGTTCTGATCATAGTTGTGTCATCAACAGTGAGAGAAAGAAGTTTACTGTTTCAATAAACAGAGTTACATATATTTTACAGTAGTTTTAAATAACGTGATCTTTATTACATCCTGTCTTCATTCGTCTTATTCTCTCGTCTTTCGTACAGTTAAAATTTTTGCACTTCTCTGCTGCCGGACTTCAACCTGGAACAATGGGATCAGAAGTTTGTCACCTTGACCATTCAGCTACTCAGTCATTTGCTATTTTCTAATTACACAGACATTTTCACAATCATATTGCCGTAGCTAAACACTTGGCAATTCTTATAGCTAAATACGTGTAACTGTCTGCACAGTCAATGAATCATTAGAGTCTGCGATAATGTATAATAGTTACCACTGATTTTGGAATGCTTTCATTGCGGTTTATGTACATAAAAAGAAAATAATCAAAGCTGGTGTCCGTGATTTGCCTGAAATTACAAGGAACATATTTTGATTTACTTAAACAGTGACATTATCTGCGATGTAGCATTGACATCAATTTTCCATAAACTGGGATGCTAACTGCAATATTAATAATAATAACAGGAACGACATTGAGAGCGGAGCACATTTCAGTGTTTTTGCCTGCCATCCTTTATTTATATATTTCCTCTTCCAATACTTTTACCAGGGAAAGGAAAATGCCGAAATGGTACCTTATGAAAACTCGCCTTACTATCTGTATAATTCATATCCCAGAAGAATGTTAGGTGATGGTTCGATACTCCTACAGCTTGCGGGTGATTTAAGCTGTAGTTCCCACTCCAGTCCATGATATCAAATGAATTTTAAAAATAATTTTAAAATAATGTTAATTAATTTAATTTAATTCAGATTTGAAATCAATGTTACTTCAACGTTAGCCTATTACAAGTCGTATATGAGTAAATATTAATTTATTATTATATCTACCAGGACAACTAACTAATCTGGCGGAACACAATGGCAGGACTTTAAACAGGCCCTAGTTTGCTTTCCAAACAGGCACTATATATACATAGTACGTTAAATCGCAAGAGATGGCTGTAAATCGGAATAGAAATTATTTCTCTAGCAGTGAATTTTGAAAGGTGTAGAGAAAAAACTGTGCTGAATCGGTTATAATAAGATGGGTTTTAGTAGTACAGAGTGCTTAATATATTTTGCTCTTCAAATAATTCCAGATACTCTTAATGCCATTCAAATCTCAACTAGTTCCAAGACATGGGAACAATTCTGTTCAACGTCAAAGAACAATCTTATTAAAGAAAAGAAAGAAAGTAAAGCAAAACAGGAATCAAAGACGATTATGTTGAAACAGATATTACGTTTCAATATATATAGAGGTATTTTTACAGTCATAGGCCACAGAAATTAAGTTAAATCTGTTTTAATATAATATTTTAATGTTAACAATTTTCCAATGAGTCAAATAATTTGGCCGATACTGCACGGAGAAAATTTTTCCTAGGATTTAAGGCCGTAACCTCCTTAAATCCGTAGGTTCCCTCCTGCAATAATGAGTTGGCGAGGATAGTATGACGGACGTAGCAAACAGCATTACCGAGCATGTGTACTGTAAACTGCTGTTTGCTCCTGCCTGGCATGCTAATTGCAGACGCCAGTTCATGACGTCATTTTTAATGACGTCATGAAGTTATTTGCACTCACATGCCAGTACGTAGCCACCGTCCTGCCTGCCTGTAGGGGAACCCAGGCTCGTAATGAGGGCTGCTCCTTACGTACAGGCTGTCCAGCTGTCGTGGTTGTAGGTTCCCTCCTGCCTGGCAGAACGGTCCGTACATCGTGTACATAAGTTACTTCCAGACTGTATAGATGTATCAGACGGAAAGAATGGATGATGCACCTGTATCGGAAGGTCATGCTTTTCCATACGTTGAACTTAATAACTTCATTCTAGAGCATAATGCCCCGAGAAGTAAACTGCAAATATTCGAAATTTAAGTATTTTTTTCTTTCATACACCAGACGTTAAATCCCATTAATGTTAGTATCTGCATCGATAATCTAACTTCTTGTCTTATAAACTATTCTACAATAACTGATTGCGCACATTTGGCTTTTAGATATGAGCAATAACATAAATGCATTAAGAAATCTTTAAATTATCACATATGCTAATAATAGTAATCGCGTTGCCTTTTGTGTTTGCTTTAAAACAGATCTCACATGCACAACAATTATAGTTTTTGCTTTTGGTTATAAACAAAACTATGCTGCCATCTCGCGAGCTACTTGTAATACACCGCAACAACTTGCAACACATTTAACATTTCGCAACGCACTTAACCTTCTCCTGCTAGACTGTGTCTCCTGCTGTACTTGCATGCAAACGTTCGCAACATTGATACAAGCATTGTACATCATTATAGTGTTACTGCAGGCGGCTCCTGCTATTACGTAGGAAAGTACCGTCTGTAATGTATATACTGACTTCTCCTTCTTTCATTCTTGGCAAGAGGTTCCATCCTGCTTGCCTGTGTTCCTATATGACGTCACTTTATTCATTTTACATGTCGGCAGGATATTCCGTCCTGCCAAAAATTGTGGCATGGAGAAACAACAGGAAGACGTAGGAAACATACGTAATAAATACTTTTTCCACTTGGCATTACTTGTAATGCACTCACCACTAATCGCCAATTTCATTGAACGTGGGTTACTTACGTATTACGTATGCTCCGTACGTATTAACGTACGCAACCTACGTAATACTGCAAATGTTACATTTACATTATTGGAAATGTAAGCGTTTTTCTCAGTGTGTATTTCTGTGTAAAGTTTAGCAAAGTGGGAACTACAGTCTAATCTGACTTTTCCAACCTACGTCAGTGAATTTTGTAAAATACTGAGGAATGCAAAATAGATCATTTACTCACAAGTATAAAGAAGAAAATGTAAATTTGGTTTAAAAGGAAGAAATGAAAATTCTATATCTTGCCGGTAATCGATCCCGAGTCGCATGGACAGTTATCCGATGCTCTAACCATTACAAATTTCTTCGCTGTCGTTTATGATCTAAGAAATTCACAACGCATCTGGATTCCCGAGTCATGTAGTAATGGGGTAGTAGTTGGCGGAGTTCACCTTATAGTAATACGCTCCTATCACGAGATGAAACTTCAGAGCAATAATACCATAGCAACAATGCAACGAAACACATTTCAAACAAGTTTCCTCACATAACTGGTTGTCCCAACAAGATTAGACTATGCTGCTTATAACAACCAGCATAAATGTTGCTCAAACAAGCCACTTGTGTTGTTCCAGCAAGTTAGTTTCATGCTTGTTTATGACATGTAACACGATATTAAGTTTGACAAGGTGAAAGCAAGTTATTGACAAACTTGATACAAGTTGGCATGCTATCTTGGCTCTGGGGTACAACTGTGCAATTGATCTTCGGTACCCGCTGTGATATAAGTAGACCGAACACCGTATTTTCTGGCAGTAAGCTCAATTTTATGCTCTGAGGTGGGTATATGTTGTGCACATGTATATACCCCAAATTCATCCGTAGTTACACTATATCATGGTGTAGTACGTGTGTATCTTGTGTACCTACCTTCTACGTAGAAGATGTAGGACCAATTCTTTGTTAGGCAACGTTAACTCAGCTTGAATTTGGGATGAATGATTTTTATAGTTACGAATCCATTTTACAAGAACTTATTAGCATAAATGGGCGGCAATAATGAACATTTTGCTTTACCCAGAACTATAATACATAGTACTAATTATCTGGTGTAATGCTAAATTGTTGTCATGAGTGCGTGTTTTTTTTTGTTTTTTTTTAGCTGTCTTCGAAATGTGGAAACTGTTTATCTACAATCCTCATTCCCGGGAACGATTTGAGGGGAAACACGCGATTGAATAACGTTCTTTAATAGTCTTACTGATAAAAATATTTGTGCAAGAATCAAATTGCTTCTGAATGATGTATCGTTTAATCTATACAATCAAATTGAAAGTGAAAAAAGTTTGCCATAAGTAAACGCAGAAACCGCTGAACAGATTGTAACCCTTAAACGCATATATGGGGTCTATCAGTTTTTTTTTAAATCCTACTGTTAGAAAATATTTTTTCATCAATATCTTCCATAAATGGAGTCTTTTGGAACAATAATTATTTCAAGACAGAAATTAATAGTATGCAAGTATCTCAGATGCAAATCTCCATTATATTGTGTAATTGGTTATTTCTTGTAATAGAAATATGTCCGCTTGTTTTAATATTTTTCAATATAGTGTTACAAATGGTCAATAAGTGCAGTGAGACGAGAACAGTTTATAGTTACGTGAGAGATATATGCTTCGAAACAAATTTGTACGTAAACTATTGTCATCCTATACGGAGAAAAACAATCGCTCAAAAATCTACAACTAATAAAAAAATAATTGCAATTAGGGTGCATTTAATTATGGACAACTATTTTCGTATAATGCGTTTTTTCTGTTTGAGAAACTACTGAAAGAAAAAGTAATTGCTGTAGGAACACTCGACATAATGAAAGAGAAATGCCGAAGAAATGTTCTCACTAAAATAAGTAACTGTACATTTTCCACATTCGGCTAGATACATAGCTCTAGCATAGCTAAGTAACAAAAAGAAACAGAGCCGTCATTTCTACTAAACATAATGCATAATAATGATATTGCAGTAGATTCAAAAAGAAAACCGTGAATTATATGTCTTATAACAAATCTAAAGGAAGGGTAGATTCTTTAGACCATAAAGGTCATACGTCATATTATACCGTAAAGGTATTGGTATAGTTCATACATATTACTAGGAGAACAGTTGGTAATTGGACACATAGAGATCTCAGATAAAAAACCTGCATTTTTGGAACATTGAAAGTTACGTAAAGTTTGCTGTTGTTCTGCTCCTAATAGTACGCACACGTTCTACTGTTCCAAATATGCCTTACAATTGTATCCATACACAAATGTTGTGTTGTTGCAATGTCTTACAACTATGTTTTGTTATAAATAAAGTAAAGAAAGAAAAAATGTAAGTGAGAGAGGCATGATTGATTTGTAAAATAAAAGATGTACTAAGAATATTTCAAACTAATGGACACGTACGTCACAAATAAAAATACATTGAGGTAGCGATCCTAATATGACACACCTTAACTCTGTTGATATCTTCACTAAGAAAGACTATTTATTCGTGCCAATCGACTCAACCATCAAACTATTTGGACAAATGAAAAAAAAATCTGCTATCTAGATATGACGTGTAAAATGTAATAAATCGAATGTTTGCAATATGGTCCGCTATAGAAAATAAGAGCGTATAGCAAAAGTGATGTGTAATATCTTTCTATATTACTCATATATGCTACATATTTAGAGATATACATTACAAGCGTACATAATTTATAAAACCAAGAATATTATATTAACACAAAATGCCAAAATTTGTAGAAAAAGGAAACAAGTAAATATAGAAGAAGAAAAGATATGAATAAATACGAAGAAATGTAACACTGCTCACGCCAGTCGCAAACAAATGAGTGGCGCAAAAATGCTTTCTCTTGTCATGAGGATATAATTTACGGTGACATCTAGTAGCACCAACGGAAAGCTGTAGAGATCTAAGGGGTGGGCCAGATTAGGGACTCGGGCCATAATCGGTACTCTTACCTTACTTACTGATAATTATTGCAGGTAATTGGCACTAATTTAGAAGTAAAATAATATCTAACATGGAGACACTAGTAAGCGTTCTCTAGAACGGCAACATACTACTTAATTTGAATGCAAGTAAATTGCCATGTCCAAATAAGCCGAACTTTCAAAATAAAACAAAGCTATAATGAATTCCAGCTTGGGGTCCAAAAGCCCCCGATGCATTAACGCAGTTTAATAGATACTTGCGTCCAACAGGGTTTCCACCTTTCTCTTTAAGAAAATCTGTACTGGGGGGTTAGGTATCAGTATATAGGAGGTCCGAGAATACTTCAACGGAAACAAAGTGCCGTTTAAGTTTCAAAATTGGCTTCTAGGGCCATTAATGATAACTAGTTCTTGGTAAACGGTTTCAAATTTATAACCAGAAGCTACTCTAAAGTGATTATTATCCCGAGAAACAATAATACGGAAACGGTAAATGTAATGAATATTAGAAATAATACCAGAAATAAGAGTAATATAAGATATAAGTAAAGGAAAAAGTTGAATGTGATCTTAATAAAATCCCATTCCTTTACAACTGGACTACGAAGAACATATTTATGAACTCCGCAAGGATTTTCAGTTGGGGGAGGCGGTGTTTAAAGTGAAAATTAGAAGGGTGTAAATGGAGCTTTGCACAGTTTGTATCAATTTTTTACCGTAAAAAATTTAAAGTTGGGAGATACTCTCGAGGATTTGGGGCAAATACTCCCCCACAGGGGTTCTATTGGAATTATTTCCAGGAAAATAAGTGTCCTTTCTCGCTGTATGCACACTGAAAAAGCTTGTTGCGAAATTAAGGAAGCTTGTGTGTAGCAGAACAAATTGTAGTGAAAATATGAAACACAAGTGTTTAATAAATAATGATCACAAACTAAGTTCGCAAAAAGCATTCAACATTCACCTCTCGATAGATATTATAATTTTATACTCTACAGTTTTGTATAAACATTATTGAAGATTAGTGCAAAGCATCTATCTCTAAAGTACTACCTCCGTATTTATCTAATGTATATTTTTTTTCTTACAAGAAATTCCAATGCGGCTCCCACAAATTCAAATCTAGAGAGTTAAAACTTTTCAGAGAAAAACGTTAATAACCGTGTCAAGACTTCAGTAAGTTCAATTTCTTTTTTATTCGTTGTTAAACGATCTATATTGAAATAGATTTGGATATTCCGAACAACAATTAACACCAACAAACAGTTTCATTGTTATAGCCATTTGCATATTCAAAACAATGCGATTTCAACAATGATAAAAAGAAAGAAAATAGGACCGCGGTAGAGTGCACATCTCTGATACTTGGGGTTCTCGGTTCAATCCCGCCTCCTGTCATGTGTACTTTGTGATAAATAAACACCGTGTGCGTGGGGTTTATGAAGTTCTCTCGTTTCCTCCTACTTTCATCATTCCACCAATTCTATCATCATCCATTCGGCCTCAGCCGAAATTGCCTAAAGGCCTTAAAATAAGATTCAAATTGAACAAAGAATATAAAACATTGTCACGGATTGTAATTAGGAATATTATTTTTTTACGGTGTAATGCAAAGGAAAATTAGTTAAATCAGTCTATAATAGTAATATTATTTTCAGTGTAGGACATGCATCTAGTTGGCATTGAATGTTTAAAAAGGACAATTGGTTCAGTTACCCATATCTAGATGCTTTTCAATGTATACAGCATTTGTTCGTACATGATGTTGTTTGTAAGTTCATTTGAACGAGCTTATAGAAATTTGCATGTATAATAGCCGAAACGCATGAATTCTCTACACAATCAATACATTAAAAAAAAAGTCTGAAACTAAGACACAAAAAAACATAAAAAAAATATGTTTTACGATTTGGTTGGTCAAACAGACGACGACGAGTGGATTGATGATCAGAACTACATAGGAGACGGAATAAGGGAGCGAGAGAAAACATATTGATCGTTTGACTCACTAGATGTCTCTGTATGCCATGCTGCAGAAAGCGTGTAGCGAAGGGGGAGTGAAAGGAGGGGAAACCCGGCAGAAGTTGAAAATGATTTTGCGCGCGCGAGCTCAGTGCGTCCGTGTCTAGCAAGTGAACGGAGCCGGGGAAAAATCAAGTGCGCGAAAACTTGATCCGCGAAACTTCTTACTATAAATAATCAGGATAGAGGATTAAAATAAAATGTTATCGTAAAAATGCTATTATTTTAGTGGTAGAAAAATTTTGAAATATTACCGGCTTTTGAATATTTTAAAATAAAACTTCGGCATTCTTCCTCCTTTTTTCTTTTCTTTTTTTTTTAAAAAAAGGAAAAATAGGTCGCGATCTCATGTGATATCAAACGCGAGGAAAATTGAATTTCCGTTTTGTCCACCGTTGGATAAAGTGACTTTTTCCCGCCCACGATTTTGATATCCTGCTTCCTCCCCTTACAACGCGATCTCGTACTCGGCCTAGTGGAAAAACGAAAAATTTGTTTTCATCAAGATAATTTCTTTTGTGTCTGTGTGTGTTAAAGTTTGTTTTCATCGAACAAAGGAACAGAAAAATGTGTTAACGTTCTTTTATTTTAAAAAATAATAATATTTGAAGTGTTAAATAACTTCGTGCTCTTAAAAAAAAGTGTGTGGTTATTATGAACTGACAAGAAATATAGAGCGATTTTTCTCCCCCTTCATTTAATATATTATTGTGACAGTTGGATACACTGAGTTTCGTAAAAAAATAGTTCTTGTCTTAGTGTATAATGGCATAGAAGATATGCGTAACATTGGTTGGAAACGAAGTAAGTACATTGATAATTAAAACGTTCTTTTTCTTTTATATTCAAAGTAAGAATAAAGTTTAATTCAAGGTTATTATCGGCGTATTCCAATTTTACGCAGAAACCACTAGACGAAATATTCTGTTTTAGATGCGGCTATTAATCAACTGTCTTTCGGGACTGTAATTTATTATTATTATCGTCACTTCATCTTCAATTAAAAGCCATACAACTTCGCGTAAATGTAAAAGATATTGGCTGAATATTAGATATAATCTCTTTTCAATCGATTGTCGGTATAAATACTGGTATGTGTGAATTCGCAGCTAGCCTATACCGTTGCAGACATGATGACCTTTTAACATTTTACGCCCTAGTTTGTTTGCCCTTTTTTAAAAACCCTTTCGAACGATTTTTTTTCTTTCTACCTACTTATATGCGATACACTTTCAAAAAACTTGCTTACTTCGGTAAACAGTAACATTAACAATTAAAATGAGCATTTCCAAGAAGATTTAAAATTTCAACATTAATATTCTGTAGCATTTAATAACATCAATATAAATATTTATAGATTAACCAAATGTTATTTAACAGAGAATGAAATCAATTCGTTGTTATTTAAAACTACTACAGTTGAAAAATAAACTGCTGCGAGCTTGCATTTAACTCGTGACGAAACTCATATAACAATTTAGTTTCTACTCCAGTGTCCTCTGTTATTCAAGAACTAACAATATGTATGTTCATCTTTCTTGAATTTATTAATGATTTACATTTTCTTTTGTTTTCTCGCAATACCAATGATGTGATATCGATTGTTTTTAACATCGAAATTTTAGTATATACGTAAATTATAAAGCAATATTTCTAAAGGTCGTAGCTCGGTTGGTATGGTAGAGTGTTGGCTTAGTAATCGGCAGGTCCTGGGAACAATTCTAGTGGCCACCCATGTTGACTAAAGGCTTGTAGGTGGTTTTCGCAGTCACATCAGGCAAATTCCAGGACGGTACTTACAAATTAGATCCTGGCCGGCTACCTTCCAATATTTTCGTCCGTACCCTATTCCGGCCTGAGCCGGAAATGGCTGACGTTAAATTATGAATCAAATAATTCTTTACAATAGGAGCTTACACACATTAAACTCTACGATTTTCTTTACGTTCATTGTGTAATGAAACAAAGTGTCTTCAATCTTGTAGTTACGTTTGCGGATTTTAGATTAGCAACTATGAAGCAATGAAAGATCGAGACCTGATATTGACCATGTTGACTAAGTTTTGTCTGTGTTTTCTTCGGTTTCACCGGATGAATATCGGCATAGGACCTGGCCTAAAGAAGCTTTATCTCGAAAACCTTGAAATACTAATATAACGTAATTAAGTATAGTAATTGATCTCATCATAAAGGTTCTCCGATTAGAGGAGTTCAGTGATTATATAATCTGCATACAGCCAAGCATCAGGCAAGAGTCGAACCCCAATCTCGTAGACAGTGACCCAATGTCCTAGTCCATAGGGCTATCAAGGTCAGCTCGACACACATAAAAAACTAGTGATAACTGTGGTTGTCTAATATTCCTATAGGTAACAGATGATACACGATAATCATCAATAACTCTATAGCTTCTCGCGAATTCGACCCTGATGAGCGATAATAATGATGAAAATATATGCGAGGTTTCCTCCACCAGGAAGTGTTTACATGATTCACTACGTAATAATCTTTTCTGAACATTTTCTGTGACTATAAGTTGAAATATAACATTGTCGAAAACAACACTTATGTTCCGGCAAATTTCACGGGAACCGTCATTCGCACAACCGATAAATTCGAAGCGTTTTATGCCAAACTGAACGGATTGTTCCATTACTGCTATTCATGCGTACAATATTTCAACTATTAAAGTGTGAAACGTATGTTCTAATCAGGCCTAAGAACCAGAAATACCCACGAAAAAAAAAAGTGTTTCATTTTACTTAAAATATTGCAATATAAGGCACTAACGAGATTCAAATTTGCAAGAAGCTAATCGTTTTAACTCCGTATGAATATGAATTTCTCTAGATGAATTTAGATTTTTTTTTGGTACACATAGTTACTTTCTAGGACAAATTCAACACCTTCACTTTTTATTATAAATATCAAAGTTGTAATTACGTCATAGTGCCAAACATTTTTCGTCATACACAATCTAATAAATGCAAAAGAAATTGTCTCTACCTGCAGGGGGGCGAGTTCATTGTTTCGTTGACGTCTCATTCATGTTCTGAAAACGTAATTGTATGAAACTCCACGGCCAACTTATATCTATTCGTATATTTGTG
>JAGDQP010038616.1:0-18085 GCA_022664845.1 Lepisma saccharinum
TAAAATCATTTAAATAAAAATATTATATTTTTCAAGTGCTTACTGAATGAAGTATAAACGTCTCATTGCATCTCTTCCATGAAAACAGCCCCTGGATCTGTTCTTCCGTCTAATGTTTTAAAGGCCGGGAAAAAACCCGGAAATTTTGAAAAAAAAAAACAGCAAAAATTGTTTCTTTTCCATGAAGTAAAATAAACGTGGTTTTATTGACGAAATTATTATTATTTTTTTTTTTTTGCCTTTTCATTACCAATATCCACTACTGAACACACCTAATGCATTTGTTGTTTAGTTTTCGTTCAATTGGATGACCTTACGTTAAAAAATGTACAAAACACTTGCAATTTACATTAGGAATGCAATATGTCATTAGCACCCTTGTACATGAGAGAAAGTTCTGTTCCCTTCTGGCCCTTAGGCATCTTTAGCTCAGACCCAGAAAACTTACATTTTGCTTCAAAACTTTGTCAGATGCGGTCCTATTGTGGATTTTTTTTCATGTTCTGAACATCAACTAACATTTTAACTAAATCATTGATCATAAAATGTTGTCAGGGACCCCGTAAAAAAAAAAAAGAAAAAAAAATCCGAAATTGGAAAATAAACTTTTTTCCTGTTTTTTTTTTTTCGGCGACCAATTTTTCCGGTTTTTTAAAAACACTATTTCTGTCGCATCTTATGGACCAAGTATTTAATACCTCTTTAATACAATAGTTTCCCTGGTGTGATTCTTTGGTAAAGCTCTAGCGCCGAACTGATCGTGTCCCATGTTTCACAAACATATTTACAAGCCAGAAATTGCGATCGCGTTCTTATCTGAGTACTACATACAGAGAAATTATCACAAATTATGCTTCCCAAAAATTTTCATTAAAAATACTCAAAAGAATAATTATTAATTACTTAATAATAGCATGGTGGTTATAAAGGTCGAATTAATACAGGGGGGGGGGAATGCCCGCTTGTCGTTATTTCTTGTTTTCCTAATAAATTAAATGGTGGCCGAAGTTTCTTCCAAGAATGAAGCGGACAACCTAAGAACTGACTTCGCCGTATATTTGAACTTTGATGGCAGAGAAGATTCAAGCGAAGAGAAGAGCCCTTAGAAACTTCGGTAGGCAATGGACATCGAAATTACAGGAGTGTGGTTCTTTCGGAATGTGTGCAATTCATTTGGTAGGGCTTGTGGATTACTTTTTCATTTCTTTCAGTTTTCTATTCCGAAATTACGTCAGACACAATTGAACGGCGGAGTTTTGATTCTCATAATCAGCGTTCACTTTGTACATCATTCCAAATTGGACGTAGTATTACAGAAACGGACCAACCAGGGGTGGAATGGCAAATATTTTCTTGGGTACACGCTGTTTCATAAGTTTTCCTATACAAATTTTAAATCGAGGAAATTCTAACGAATGTGCGTGGTTGCATAACAAACAGGAGTAGGAATTACATTTTTAAAAAACTTGGCCCTTTTTGTTGTCAGTGAGAGAGAATGTAATTGCCTGGTTGGATAGCAGTCATTACGTATGTTGTCTTTACTCGCACTGAAAGGCTCATTTCTTTCTTGCTCAGTTTAATCTACCTTTATTTTTGAGAATTTCTGGAGAACTTGTATTGGAGTGGAGAGTCCCTTGCGCACAGTTTTAAAATATTCTCGTACATTTGGGGTAGAGCAAGTTTAGCCTTTGAGATACCATGCCGCATCAGCGCTGCTCATATGATATTGGAAGCTCCTAAGTTCCTTTTTCCACATTTTCAGCAGCTTGTGACTCCGAAACGCTGCGAAATTTCCACTCCGGCCACTAAGGATTTTCTTCTTAGGCATTTTCATGTCATTTCTCAAAGTTTGTTGGTCGAATTCTTTATCCTACGGTCGGTTAGTTTTGGCTTAATACACCGCCCCGAAAATATTTTCATTACATTTCTGCGCTAAACTCGCCGAAACTTTTCAATATCTTCTTGCTTTTGACTTCCAGATTGACAAATCAATGGAATGACATTTCGAATCAGAATGCTTCTTGATCCTATGCCGGAGTGAAGCTAATTGAGCACTTCTCTTTGTCCTTGTCTCCAATGCGCTTGTCTTTTAGCACAAAGGAAAGACCTTCGTCTTTTTTCTACCTTGAAGTATTCTTCATTCTCTAATTTGCAACATTAGATACCGGAATGTGAGATATTGGAATTCCTCGGATTCTCCCTCCCTCCCCTTCCCCTGTCATGACATTCTATTTGTGTGCAACCCATAATCATATGTCATGCTTTGCTTCTCTTCTATCACAGTTCGAAGTTGACGGGACAGGACTTTCCGGACACCTTGTACCATGCGGAAACCAGGCGTAACTCACAAACGCGTTTACACTCTAGCCTACCTGAACTCCTTGCGTGTAACCGTTTTCGGGTAAGAAACGGAAACAGAAAACGAAGAAGGCCATCGAAGTGGATCTAATATATTGTTCATGAACGACTAATGCTGTGCTGTTTTGAGAAGCTTGTTTCCAAAACTTGCTAATCCCATTTTACATTATTTTAATGTTTTTTACTTCATAGAATATACAATTTCCCGATTCGATTTTGCTGTCAGTTTGAAGGAGAATTTTCTCTATCCAATTTAAATCAATGCTTTAATAGAACATTTGCTTCAAAATCGAATCAGGAACTTGTATATTATTTGAAATAAAGTAAAAATTTAAAAATAAAGTAAAATGGAACTGGGAAGTTTTTGAAACAAGCTCCTCATTTCTCTTGCAGATTGCAAAAGGTTTACAATTCATGCATAATCGAATAAATCCTTTTTTATCGTCTCCTTCATTCTCTGTTTCCCTATTGGGTTTCAAACAGTTGAGTACACGGCGTGTACCCAGCGTTGTTGTTATAGTTAGATAGATACACGCTTCCTTCTAAAAATTTTAAGGCGGGTACACGCCGTGTACCCTCCTTTCCACCCCTGGGACCAACCCATAACATGGTACATCTTGAAATGAGGACATGGGTGGATGCAGGTTGCAGGATAGCTCAAATTAGCTTTTGCGAAGGGGTTCAAGAGAGCAATATTGAACAGTTAGCCTATCAAGGGAGCTAGCTAGCCTCGGTGAAAGCTGTTTTGCAAGAACGAGTCAAGCTGTTTGGTTCCAATCTGCATTTCTGTCTCCTATGTAGAAGGTGTCTGGTATTTTATGTAGAAGGTTAATACGATGGTATTATTTTAATTCCATTCCGTCTCGATGTATGTTGGTTCCTTACTGCGTAACTCTATCCCATTTGGAATACTACATTTTCGAAAGGGGGACTTCAATTTGTGAGTCAGTTCATGAACTACTTACTCGACCCATCTCGGTTCAATGATTATCTCTACCGCAGAAGGGTTTCGAACAATCAGGGGCCCTGTAACTAAGAAACTTAAGCCTAATCTCTCAGACCACTGCAGACTGCTTCTTTTTTAGATTCATTTCTTGTATTTAGAGGAAACCATTTAGAACGTTGTTACATCACGGTGTGCTATTTGGACAGTGAGTTGCTAACATTGCTACTCTTACAGTATAACCGTGCTCATCACTATATTATACTTTCCATTATCTCCCAGCAGAGCTGAGCCGGGTCATTTGGGTTACATTTTGGACCGGGTGACCCGCAGGGCGAAGCAGAGATTTCATTCTTATTGTTGCATTTGAACAGTCTTTCTACTTACGGGGACCGGGAGCAGGGGTGTTACTCCCCAGATTTTAAGAAATAGGACACCGAAAAGTTCCTAGCGATAGTAATAACATATGGAAATCGTCTCACATCCCCGGAAAGAACAAAAATGCCACCGGAAGTGTGAAAATACTCCCTCGGAAAGGCTATTCTGAAAGAATTTTGCATTTGTAGTATTAAATAAGTGAAAATCATTAAAATATATTAAAATTCTCAAATACGAAATTGCCATACATAGCGCACTTCTCAAGGAATTTCACATTTATGATATGGATTGGCAACCAGAGAAACAAGACCGGTCACCGTGTCAAGATATTGCCCTTGGAACAATTGGGTGAAGATTCGATCATGGAATCGCCGAGTTAACTCAGTCTGGTGATTTCGGTCAAGACCGGGTCCCGAGTCAGTCGGGTCAAGTTTCAAACCAGGTCATTCGGGTCAAGTTTCGGACCGTGTGTCCGGGTCACCTACGTTTGGGTAAGATCCGGGGATTTCACCCTAAACAAAGTCGTCATATCTTAACGGAGTCAGCCTTCTGTATTCAGAGAACTTGTCAGCTTACGGTTGCTGCTAATCACCAGTCAGATATACAGATTATCAAGCATTTTCAGTAAAATGCCATCAGGATATTTCGGTCGGTCACTGCCGTGAATGAAATGTGCCACCAAATATATGCTTGTCCTATTTAGACAATGATGACACTAAAGTAGCTTGGCAGGGGGACGTACGAAGTGATGCTACATGCAAACTGTAAACGTCAAGGTGAAAGGGGCGTTCAGTACGTCAGTAGTTCGATGTAGACGTTCCAGACGGTATCTTTTGTTTTGATTTAGCTCTTAACAACGACACGCAACATCACGTCATGCATGTTCATGGCGTTGTGTTAAAGAAGGGTTAAAATAAAATTGCTTCACAGATTTTCAGAAACGCTGCTGCAACATGATGAAGCAGCCAGCTTCCTCATTTTAATCGCTTGTACGTTTGTACTCTCTGACTGGTCGCCATTATTACTTTTTCTGAGCATGTAACTAGATATCATGAGGTAATTATTATGACGCATTTTCAAGTACTGACACGGAAGTATATACATTTATAACTTAATTTAAAATACAAAAACATTTTTTATTTGTATTCTGTCTGTGTTAAATTTTACTAGCCTCGAAACACACTGCATTTAATCGTAGCTAAGCACTGTCTAAACATCTGGCCATTTTAGATTTGCACTTTGTGTCTATATCAGCATGGACTTATTATTTTACGTGTAAAATCTTATACGTACGATCGGAAAACTCAATCAGAAATCGTTACAGAATTGTGAAGAGATGTTCTACTATTTTCAAGAAATCTAATTAAATCAAACTGAAGGCATTGTGTGAAATAACAATGCGATTTATAAATATGGATTTCAGTATTATTATACAAATGTCTTTATGGTGATATATTTTTCTTTTCTCCCTTTTAAACCTGCCAAAGGACGCCAGTTTTCTGAACACACCTTGACGGGAGGGTGGGTAAGATTGTAGACTAGGATCTACTAGGCGTAGGGCTAAGCTGCAGTAGAGGGATATTGCGTGCCAGGTATTGCCTTAAGAAATCTACACTAAACAATTAGCTCGAGAAAACTGATTCTGGAAGGCAAAATAGGCGATTCCAAAATTCTATTTGTATTGACCTTCGGAACTAATCCCTTTTAAATATTCCTCAGTCTGAACAATGAAGAAAGTTTTGGCCCCACCCCCTCAGAACTCTAATCCATGAGTTTTGTCAGTTGGCTCATGATATCGCTGCTAAACGCTATGTCATTCCGGCCAACAGTCAAGTGGAATGATCTTACACGTTAGATTGTGTAGATCCTGTGCTATACCTATTTTTGTTGTTGCTTTTTGTGTTAAGGCTTATCGACTGCTATCCATCCCGTTTTGAATTGAATTTTGAATTTTATTTATGGCCTGTTGGCATCTAAGGCTCAGGCTGGGATAGGGAAGGGGAAGGTGGCGACTAGGGCGTAATTTGAAGATACCATCCCGGAATTTGCCTGGTTGATTGTAGAAAAGCACTGGAAAAACCCCAGTCTGAGATTAAACTCACGACCTCCCGAACGCTAAACCAACGCTATGCCGTTGAGCCACGGTCGCTCAGTTCCATCCTGTTTGTACTTAACCGTAGATTTCGGTCGGTATCTCCAGGCAAATGGTGTATGGCCTACTGCTGACCTTTGCTAGTGTAATGTATGTATGCGACTATGTCCGTGCTTTATTGTAGGAAATGGATTGTTGGAAATTACCCCTGCCCCTAAATTTGCACTGGTTCTGTTTCCCGAAATATACACCGGCGTGGGATAGGAGTGGGCGTAAAGTAACGATAGTTTACGTGTCCAATAAAGCCTTCGTTTGCCAGGCGAAGCATATCTGACTGTAATAAGCTGTGTTGGTTCTCGGTTCAAGTATCTGCTCACTTGTCCTCACGATGCCGAATCAGGCAGCAGAGAAAATGAACTCACAGAAGGAAATTATTTGTTTGAATCGCTACCTATTTTATCCCGCTGAGTTTATGAAAACATAGAGTTCCTGTGTGTGCAGATAGTCATAGACCATGGATATCAGTGTATGTGTAGAATTTGAATTAGTCTTTTGGCATCTTTGGCTCAGACCGGGATGCGTTCATCCCGGCATTCGCCTGGATAAACTGAAAACAAAACCTGGAAAACCTCAGTCAGGACTGTCGGCCCCCACGTGCGTACCCATTGCCGATCAGAAGAAGTCGGCGACGTTACCGCATGGACCATCATGGCTTGGCTAGTGTACGTATTGGTTCTGCTAAATAAGTCAGCAAATCTCCTCTTAAGAGGACGTTCAATTCTTGTACCTTCTCTACTTCCAGCATTCTTAATCGTGATTGATTGCTATTTCGTGATTAAGGGCATGGAGAGAGATTTCAGCATATTAAGTTTGTTTTGAAGTTTTAGAGATTTGAATACAGCCCAAGTTTTTGGCAATACACAACAATGTATACATAATCTGCGGAGCTAGTAAATAATAGCGGTGGTCTTCTGTGTGTATGGATTCACCTTTTTTCTTATATATGACGTCACCGTAAATTGTTTACAAATTGATGTTTTGCTTGAAGAGCATTAATGCTTTTTCTGCTACAGCTGTCAGATGCTGTCAGAAACACTTGTTTTGTGTGTAGTTTGAAGTTGTCTAACACCTCCCTTATCGAGTAAAAATGTTGTTCGTAACCGCTCTTACATGTCAAAATGCTAACGAGTTGTAATGTACACTCTGATTCACAGGAAATGGTGGATTGATTTTTTTTCTAAGTTTGAAATGTAGCCCATTGTAACAACACCGAACTAATTTGCGGTGCAGTGCACCGTGAACTTTATATTGAATATCGATCCGATGTTGCATCGTGTGTCGGATTTAGAAAGTGTACCCATCGGCCATTTTCCTTGAATCTGAGTGTACGCGTTTATATAGAATCAGATAAGTATGCCCACTCAGTATGTTATGCGTAGAATTGAAGCGATAGCGAACCTATCTATTGTTTGAATTGATATTGACGTCCTAAACGAGCCAGTGAGCTTTGGTAATACGAGACGTACAGTTTTTTTAAAGTGGGCTCCGCACCACTTCGTTCAATTGACCACGGCGGGAATTGAACCCGTCTGTCTCCTGTGTGGAAAACACAATACCAACGATTTCCTGGTGAACTATTAATATCTCATGTATGCTATGCTAGTCATTACTAGAGAGTGTAAAGCATTCATTGAGTAGATTATGAAGACCCTTACCAACGATAGTCTGTCTGCGGAGCAGATATCTTCGTGGAAATTCGCGAGTTTGATGACAGTGAGATGCCAGTTGCATTGGTTCAGTGCTAGAGCGCTGGGCACTGTTGTGTGGGATCCTCTGTTCGATCCCGGCTCATGTCATGTGGGTCTTGAGGTGGACAAACACTGTGTGCGTGGGTTTTCTCGGGGTTCTTCAACTTTCTTAATTCGCCCACCATCATCCCCAACCTTTATTATGTTTTAATTAATTCTTGATACTTGATGCATGCATAACAAACGGCGATTAATAGCTTAGTTCTTTTCGTATTGAAAGGCTCTGTTCAATCTCCCATTTTATACTAAACACAATGTAACCACAAACGTTTATATATTTCGCGTTAATTTTCATGTGTTCGTGGTACATACAGTATTAACTTTTTTTTCTGTTCATATTCTAGAAGATAAGATTGTCTCGTATAATATTCGAAGTGCGGTTAAAACTGTAGAAGATAGAACACTTTTCTTAGTCTCGATTTTGTATGTGTGTGTGGAGGAGGGGGGAGGGTTAAATGGTTTTATTTAGAAATCCTACACGCTATAAAGATTGATCCTTCTGCTGCACTTCTAAATTTGGCCTCAGCACGTAATCATACAAGAAATAAGTTGTAAATTCCATCTTCCTTAGAAGGGTAATGGTGTTGATGGGACAGCGATACAATATATGACAACCTATATTAAAGTTAGGAAACATTACTCCATTTAAAACAGGTTTGTCATTTTATTTCAACTGTCGTTAACGTTGTAAACTAGCTTGCGAACGTCAAAGGGTAGGAGCTAACAGTTTTTGTTAAAGTGATTTTTGAATCACTATTTTCAATGAACCCCATCGGCTTTGATCCCGGAACCACGCGCACAGCAAACAACTGGGGGCTCATGTATTGGCATCTTGTAAACATATTGATATACACTCTTGGTCATTAGTTAAGAGATTTTGTGATTCGTCCACTTCCAGTTGGGCGGAACATAACGAAACATTACTGAAATCTAGCTGTACCGTATGTACTGACACAATGTAAATGCAAAACACTGGTGGAGCCACTGTTCTGGAAGAAAACAAGTCACAAAAATTGTGTGTGTACAGACCTGTGCTACACTTGCCCGTCTCTTGACGCCACTTACAGGTGTTGCCCATAAGGATCAGTGGTCGCCCCGCAATGCATTGCATGCAAACATACAACCAACAAACCTAGCTGCCGTAGCGTTGGTTTAACAATCGAAAGATCCTGGGAACGATCCCAACGGCATCCCATCCTGACAGGGTTTTCCTCTGTCACACCAGGCAGATGACAGCATCGTACTAGTAACTAGCCGCTGACAGACTACATGCCAATATCCTCTCTCCCACCTTATCCCGACCTGAGATGTCTAAAGGCCATAAAAAATCAATTTTATGGAGCTAACAAGGGTGTCCAGGAATGCTTTGGGCAGTGCGTCTACTTGTGCAGCAAAGCTTCTTGAAGATCCTAGGGACACCTAGGATGGAGCTGGCGACCAACACTATATCTTTCAAGAGCGTCTAAGCATGCTCTATAGGGACAAGTCCGGTGAGCGCGCAGGCCACTTCATAGGCCTGATGTTTGGCTGCAAGTGTGTCATTCACCAATCTAGCTCAATGCGAACGGGTATTGTCGTCCATGTACAGGAAATCTGGTCCTACTGCAACCCTGTAAAGCCATGATTTTGCAGAATCACGTTGCAATACATCTGGTCTGTGACGTCACAGCGCTAGAATATCTGGAGTAAGATACTTGTATCTAACATTATGCCTGCCCACACTATGATACTGCCACCTCCATTCCTGTCGTGTTCGACGACATTGGATTGGCTGAATCTGGTTCTGTGTTTACTCTAGATGAGGACGCTACTATATAGAGTCACAGTCGAGACTGAAGCGAAACACATCGGAGAACATTACATGCCTCCGCTGCTCCTGTGTCCTCTGCGTCTCCCGTGTGAGCTTTCCTGTGACCCATTGCCAACGGAATGCATCGTACAGGCCTCCGGACATACAGACCCTATTCATGCATACTAGTATACACACGATGCGTAGATGCACCAATACCCATGGCTGCTGCAAGATTCTGGCAATCTCCTGTACTGTGTGCGAAGCATAATATCACTTGATTCATGTGCGTGAGTAAACCTCAAGATGATAATTGTACCTCTAACTTTTCTAGCAATTGTTGATAAGGAACTTAAACAACTTTATATTCTTTGTTTAAATTTCAAACAAAAATATAACTATCGCAGAAGAGAACACTGTTACTTAACAAACCTATACCAGGTGTGTAAATATGGAACCGGAATTTATGTACAGAAAAGACATAGTGATTGGATGACAATGCTAAGAACTATTTTATTCGAAGTATTGGCCAAGCTAACGATACATTTCTGCCATCGTTCCGGCAATGTGTGGATGCCAAACTAAAAAAAACTGTGCCTCTTGTGCTGCAAACCAGTCATCAAGCCATTTTCGTAAGATGTGAAGCGCTGGTCAGCAAGTGCGTGTCCCATGGATGCAAATAAGTGAAAATCGGAAGGCGCCAAGTCTGGTGAGTAAGTCGCATGCGAAAGCATTTTCCAGCCGAACGTCGCGATCATTTCCTTGACCAGGTTTGCTTTGTGGGAGAGTGAATTATCGTGAACCACATCACTTTATGTTGTCTTTGGTCATATTCTGGTCGTTTTTCACGCAAAGCTTGATGCAAATCAATCATTTGTTGTTGGTAACGTTGGGTATTAAAGGTTTGGCCAGGTTTCAGCAGTTCATAATAGATCACTCACTTCTTATGCCACCAAACACAAAGCATTGTCTTCCGTCCATAGCGATTTAGTCTTGCAGTTGATGTCGCCGGTTCTCTTGGGGATACCCATGATCTTTTACGCTTAGGACTCTCGAAATAGACCCACTTTTCGTCACCAGTCACAATTCGATGGAGAACAGACTTCCTTTTGTACCTGGCGAGCAGAATTTCGCAAGTGGGTTTTCGGTTTTCCTGCTGTCGTTCAGTCAGTGCATGTGGAACCCATTTTCCCACCTCCTGAATCTTGCCCATGGCTTTCAAACGTATAGAAACTGCTTCTCGTGTCACATTTAATTGATCCGCAAGTTATTGCGTTTGAGCGTCATCCTCATCCAACAAAACTTTCAATTCGCTGTCTGCAAACTTTTTCGGTGGTCTTCCACGTTCTTCGTTTCTCACGTCAAAATCGCCACTTTAAAATATTTTTAAACCACTCATAACATTGTGACTTACCAAGAGCATGATCACCGTAAGCTTCGACAAGCATGCGATGCGATTCTGCAGCAGTTTTCTTCAAATCGTAACAAAAAATCAGTGCTGTCCGCAAATCGTAGTTTGTAGGTACAAATTGCGCCATTTTCAACGCTATTAAACACTACACTATGACATATGTGGTTGTGAGTTGCAAATCGTTATCAGCAGTCAAATCAAGCAAACGGCGCCAAGGACGCATTTTTATGGTAACCACAGTGACAGCTAATGCCGTCTATGTACAAATTCCGGTTTCATATTTACACACCTGGTATAAACATATGAACTAACTTTTTATGTATTTAAATGTTCCCAAGATACTGCGGAAAGCACTGACGTAGTTCTGGTGCATAGAAACAGAACAACCACGTTTCTAATACCTGGTTGATCTACCTGTTTGAGCGGTCACGGCTTTGAAACGACTTTCACATAGATCAACAAAATGGTCCCAAATATTGTCCTTGCGGGAAGGATAGGATTAGATTACATGAATAGTGTAAATCGGCCTGAGCCAAGGACACCAGAAGGCCATAGATAAATTCCTATTTGAACAGTAGTAATGGCCTTAGATTCGGTAATTGCATATACGAATGGGTGTGACTAGTGGGGAAGAGGAAACAATAAAGATTTGTAGGCTTATTGAAGGAAGATTATTGTATCATTTGATCCCACATTATTGGCGGTAGGGCAAGCAGCTAGTAATAAATATTTCGGAATAACGAAATACTTGTGAATAATTGAGTAACGAAATGGTGTTTGTCGTAGACCGTTCTTATCCCTAAAAGCGTACAAGAAAAGGAATCATGACAATTTGAAAAAAAAAAAAAAAAAAAATGTCTGAAGCAGAACGAAATTAGTAAACATGTGTGTACCTTGGAGGTAAATTGCATTACGTCACTTTCTTGCCAAACGCAAGTTCAGTAGGTAGTTTGTAGATTTGAGCACGCTCTTCCTAGAGTTATACAGAACTATGCCATTGTTTTGTAGCAGAATTGGCAATTCATAGTACAACACAATGTGGAAAAAAAAGTTTAGGAGTTCCCTTAAATTTGCAAAAGTATGCACTGAGCTTGTTTTGCCAAAAGTGACATCGTCGAGTTTAACTCAGAAGTGCAGAGAGATCCTCCTTAAAAATAGTGATTTTTTTTTCTCCCTGAAAAATTAATCGATTTTTTTAAATAAAACTTTCTGGTTTAGCATTCTCCCTATTTTGGAAGCACATCTTTAGAAACATACTTCGTTCGTAGACCATATTTTGAAACAAAGAAGCTATTCGTCTTAACATAATTGACGATTAGAGACTGCTTTGCGTGTGTAGTAGCCTGCATAAAGTGTAATAATTGCCAGGTGAAGTAACTACTTTGCATTAGAACTGACTTTATATCTGGGAAGAGAACTCAAATAGCGCATTTACTTACCATTTAGTAAATCTCAGACCTTCATTCTTGAAGATCTGGGTTGTCAGTTCGTGAAGAAATACGAAATTTAACAATTTAGTAACGATCATTGCGAATACAACCCCATTGACAATTTGCCGCCGATGCTCTCGGCCCGCCGTCGGGTACTGGCGGTTAGTTGTTGTGAGCTCGTCGTTTGCCGGTATAGTGATCCCGCCCGAGCGGAAAATGGCATGCGGGCCGCTAACTGCTTCCCGCCGTTACGCAGATTGTCATTTGTTATTGTCGGGCCGAACAGCGGATATCAGCAGTGTATACCGCGCAGTTACTGCGACATTCATTTGTTAAGAAGACGGTTGGAAATAAGCAATACCAACGACAAACAATGCCTATGGGCAATTTGTATATTATTAGGAAGAAAAAAAAACTACAGAAAAACAATTTAAAAAAAGCGTTTGCGAATAAGCTTCCCAATTGTCTTCGTAAGACAAAAGTCATTTAAAAACATCGCATAGTTGAAAGACCAGCATAGCCGAGTGGTTAAGGCAACAGACTTTTAAATCTCGTCGCTGACAGTCGGAAGCACGAATCCCATCGCAGACACTGAAGAGCTTTACTCACTACGAAATAAATAACAGCGAAGACAATGCGAAAAGGTAAACTTAATATCGATTAGCACTGCGTCCAATACCTTTTTTGTGTCAAAGCTAATCTGACGAAAATAGGAATACCAGGGGAAAGACTGGCAGACGAGAGCGGTATAGCGGCGAGGTGACGGCTCAGTGGCGGGACGAGAGCGGCCTGGCCGGGGTTTTTGGCGAAGACGGAGCGGGGTGCATTAGTGTAAAATCGTGCGCGGGCCGGCGGCGGGAGTCGCTAGAAACCCGCCATTTCATCGCCGTCGCCTTGTCAATGGGGAAGTTATGTACTGATCCAGTTATGGATTCACTTATTTAAAGTTGCGTATAGAATAATGAACTAATTTTACTACGAAGAACCTTGACTCAAGGAATTAACCAGAGATAGTTTTCTTTTGATTCTGTTCAAATCCGCTTGGGATACGTACATTGAACATAGCCACCTGAATGAGAGCTCTAGCTCCCGTCATTGGAAATGGTCTTTAGGCATATGTGGCTCAAGTCCGGATAGGGTTGGGGGGAAAGAGTCTACCAGGGACTTTTATGAAGGTAGCACTACGGGATTTGTCTGGTGTCACTGAGGAAAACTCGTAGTCAGAATAGCCTGCCACTGGTATTGAACCCATTCTTCCCGAATACGAAGCCAACTCGACCAACTGAGCTACGGCCGCTCGGTATGGAATATTGAATCGTTTGTCAGAGGATTCCATTTTTTGTTTGGGTATCGTTACTTTCCGGAATAAAGCTTTTATACAATGCAAATTCTGTCTACAATAGCAGAATAGTACATGTGGTACTATTGTAGGGATGTTTTGCCATTTTTGTCTCCTTGAACTTGGTAATCGCATATTCGTCTCACTGTTTACAAATTGCGACTTAATGAGAGAACTAGGGAGGGGCAGATACAACCAAGTTAGGCAAGTAGCTACTGAAGCCAATAATTGTGTGTGTACTGGTAGTTTGGCCTATATGGCAGCAGTCTTTGGAATCTCAGCGACATGTCATATGCTTGATAGCTGAAGGGCAAATGGGAAGTATTGTGAGACATCACGCGTAGAGTATTTAACAAGAGGAAGGCGAGTAAAATGTCCATTATAGTTTTGATCACACATTGTGTTAATTGTTCCTTCCACGCTGATGATGAAATGCACAGTAAAATAACATTGTTTTACCTTGGCCAGGCTGATTGAAATATTATATAAATGGGCAGAGAAAGAAAGAGACAAGTTAATTAATTAATATGCCCGCCATAATCAGGTTCTTATCTTTTTCTGTTATCGACCAGTAGGGTGGTTTGTAGCATTCTTCACCTCCCTTATATGCAACCCAAACAACACTGTTGTCTTGCGGGTTGCGTAAATAGCACTATGTTACCGTCAACCGAGGGGTGACTGACTTTGCGCACTAAAAGTATTTTTTACTGTAACTTTTATTATGTGTCGTCTCAAGTTAAAACTTTTCTCTCTTACACCACTTGTTATCTGCTTTATAATAATGTTAGTTGTGAATATAAAGACTCCATGACAGCTGTATTTGACACATCAACATGTCTTCAAAACCCCCTTTTTTGGTTTACTATTTGTAACCATATGAATAAACAACATATACCATTGGAAGCGAACTTCATACCCTACATTGTCACAAAATCTCGAACTTTAACCATTCGCGAAACAACCATCAAAGCTGGTCACATCGTGATGTTTTAGTTTTGCCCAAAGGAACACCCTTGGACTGCTATTTAACGGGTCAGAATTTAGAGACCAAACATAGTCTGCGTCTTCCTCTGGTCAATTAAGTAAGATGCGAAGTTTGGTGCATATCGGCCCAGTGGTTTGAATTTGTAGAATTATATGTATAGCGAGAGAGTGAGATAAACCACAGATTTAAAAGCTTAATTTTGGTCAGTCACTGATATCTTATGATCCATGTTTAACGATAAAATGACAGCACATTTACTACATTGATAAATATGTAGTTGCACTGAACGTTATGCAAGGTCGTAGTGACGCGTTTTGTTTATCTAAAAAGTAAAAGCTTCAGAGTATCTGCTGGCGTTTCCGTCGGCTCAACAGTCGTAGCATATGAGTTGTATGCGTATATTCTGTAGTCGCTATTCTCATTTCAATCTGAGCATTGTATTGAACTGTCCAGTAATTATTTCTCGTGGGCATAACTGAGTCACTCACTATGAGAAGCCAGCAATCGATAGGTGTACTGCGTTGAAATTGGCCATTACCAAGTTCCAGATTACGGCAGAATTTATCCTGGCGACGAAGTGCTGGAAAGCATTGATTGACCCGGGCGTGCGGTGTGGACGCTGACGTGAAGCAGAGGGGGCCAACACCGCCCGGCACCCAGGGCCAAGTCATTAATAACACTGCCTGAGCTAGAGGAAGGAGAATGGGAAGGCTGTCGACAGGTAGGGCGTTTCAGCTCCTTCAGAATTTGTTCACTGTTAGCACAAGGCACCATGTTCTGGAGATAATGTTAGGAACTCGACAAGCGTGTTGCTTGATAATGTTTTCACAAACTGTGATGGAAGGGCTTTCCGGGTAAAAATCATTTTACACTCCTAAGGAAACCTGCTCCTTAACTGTCATTGGGAAATAGTCAATATGCAAAATGATAACTGAGAACCCGCTCTTCTTTCTTAAAATCTTAATAAATATCAAGTTGTTATACCTTGACGCTGTATGCGTCCAGATATTAATTTCCTGGCACGAATCGTACGTAAGAAGTCACACTCGGAAGGAAAATCAATCCCTGTTGCTTTCGACTTTAGTTTCATTAAATATACAGGGGTTGGACAAAAAATCTAAAAACACGTCATACAGGACACGTAAGTGTGGTCCGCCACTGTACACCACGTGTTGCGGTAGCCTATCGTGTTTTGTTTTCAATGTGTCATGTGGACCTTCCTCTACCGTCAGCAGTACCCAGTTCACCTGTGAGTGTCGTGGTGTGCAAGTGGTGCGGTAAAATGGGCGACCTGACAGACTTCCAAAGAGGCATGATCGTTGGTGCCCGTCTGGTTGGAGCTTCAGTGACAACAGTGGCGACCATTGTGGGGGTATCGACAGGCACTGTATCCAATGTCACGAGGGCATACACAATGCATGGGCAAACAACGTCTGCAAAGCACAACAGTGGTCGAAAGACAATCCCGTCCGATAGGGACAGGAGGGCATTAAAACGGATTGTAGCAGCTAAAAAGCAGACCACTGCAATGAAAATCACGTCTGAACTCAATTCCGGCCTACAGAACCCGGTTTCATCAAAAACAGAGCGACGGGAACTTCATAAAATGAAAATTCATGGCAGGGCCGCGATCGCCAAACCTCTGATCACAGCAGTAAATGCGAAGCGGCGTATCCAGTGGTGTAAGGGCCACAAGGAGTGGACGCTTGATCAGTGGAAACACGTAATATATTCCGATGAATCGACCTACACCTTGTTTCCAACAACCGGTCGTGTTTACGTATGGAGAACACCGTCGCAGGCCTATGATCCAGACTGTCTGCGCCCAACTGTAAAGTATGGGCAGTGATATCGTGGTTTTCTGCAGGTCCCATCATAGCCCTGCATGGAATGATGAATGCTAAGGCGTATGAGGCCATTTTGGGGGACCAGGTTCTACCCATGGCCCACACATTGTTCCTGGATGGTGATGGCATCTACCAAGATGATTTGGCACCCTGTCACGCTGCAAAAACGGTGCAATCATGGTTTGAGGAGCATGACCAGGAGCTATCACACCTTCCCTGGGTCCCATAATCACCAGATCTGAACATCATTGCGCCATTGTGGTCTGTGTTAGAAAGGCGTGTTCGGTCTCATTACCCTCCACCATCATCCCTTAAGGAACTGGAGCATGTTTTGGAGGAAAAATGGTACAACATTCCACACACCACGATTCAGGAGCTGTATACGTCCATTCCACGTCGGATCCAAGCTGTTTTGGACGCAAAAGTAGGCCCCACACCATACTAGGTATGATTTTCACACTTTTTCAAACGTTTTAGATTTTTTTGTCCAACTCCTGTATATAAAAAAAACGTCACCAATTTAAATATTTTCCGATGCTTAGAAACATTATATTCGATGCATTTTACATTTTCAAACTAAGAATTTCTAGGCAATGACCGTAATTCAAACATTACAGCCAATAAAGAATTATTCTGCCAGTTTTTACTTGTTTTAATGCATTTTTTTTTTGTCAATAGGTAAATTTTCTCCGTCGAGTCTCAACTGTACATGAATACATATAAAGCGGATGGAAGTGTACAGCACTTGGTAACGAAATCGGTACTGGGTAGGATAAAAGTGTGAGCGAACCTTAAGACGTGTATTTTTTTTAATTTATGGCCTTTAAGTAATAATGTCAACACTGACGCTACGATATCATAACATTCGGATTCTCACCATTATCCCAGAATTACGTGCTACGATTCGATCTTATACGATCAATTGGAATTAAATTTAATTTTAGACAAATTTCACTCAAGCCGGCGATCGACCGTGTACTTGAAAATACTGACATTGTTATTGAATCGCGTAAAGTGCATATAAGATCACGAATAAATCAACTAAGGTTCCTTCTCTTATGATAGGTATTTTAAAGAAATAACGCAATAATGTGTAATCAAATGAAGCAACGGCCTGAGATGCCATAAATAAATCAGTTGTAATGTGCATATCCGTTCTTAACCCAAACGTGATTCTTGTCATGTGGGTTACATAAGGGGGTAGGATCAAAGCTTGAGGGAGTCCATTCATTTGGTTCCCCCGCCACTCCAAATTTACAAAATAAATAGCCTGTCGTTTTGCACCACAACGGTTAAAATGTTACAAAAACATCTATTTTTTTGGTGGGGAGGGCAAGTTAATGGTAGCCCTCTCAGTCAATTTTTTTAGAGAACGTATAGTACACCGGATTGCGCTTGTTTTGCACCCAAGTTTCACTTTCGGCATCGCAATGGTTTAGAAGTTATAATGACATATATTTGGGGGGGTAAGTTGATAATAGCCCTTCAGTCAAATTAGAAGAAAAAAACTACCGGACTACACCCGTTTTGCACCGCAACAGAAAGTTAAGCCCATACAGATATATTTTCTTTTTTGGTGGGGCAACTTCATTATAGCCCCCTACAGCTATTTTTTTTAATCAGGCAGTCGCACATAGTGCAACGCATTGCACTCGTTTATACAGTTTTTGAACAAAATCAGTGTGCGAATTAAACTTTTTAGCCA
>JAGDQP010038617.1:0-18084 GCA_022664845.1 Lepisma saccharinum
CTTGGTCCTTATTTTAGGACTGGGTCTATTTTTCTTTTTTCTTTTTTTTTAAAAAAAAAAGTCGTTAAAATGCCATAATTATCATTTTTTACATTCTTCCATTTTTGTGAGAGCTGTTCCTATTGAACCAGTTGGTATACAGTAATTGGATATAAATATAGTGTGCATTTTTACGTATTATTGAATCATCGTTCATCATTGTATTATATATGAGGGTATTAAAAGGGTCCTACAGCAAACAAACATGAGCTCAACAGTATTTATTACATGAACAGTCTCACGAGATCAGATCTGATGTTGACTTGGCTTCTCCCTTTGTGTAGTCTAAATTATCTAATTATATGTGTTATCTCGTTAGTTGCAAAGATAACACTATCTGACTAAAACATTTGAAAAAATATATTTTAGCAGTTGATGTCCGATTTTTTGTTCATTGTTGAAAGAGTTTCATTGTTGTAGGTTTTGATAGTCACAACAACAATCAAGCGATTTCAACAATGAAGAAAAGCGAAAATAAAATAATCGAGATTGATCGAACTCTTGATTGGTTATGAACTTTCTTCCCTGAAAGTTAGAACACTCAAGACTTGAATTTGTAGGAACAGCATTGAAATTTCGTGCAACGATAGAAATACATTAGACATGTACGGAGATAGCACTGCCATCTTTTGTTGGAGATTATTGCTTAAAATTAACCTTAAGTAGCGTGCTTCGTTGGTAGGACTTTGTGTTGTCTCCTTCCTATGGATATCTCTCTTCATTTTTTAAAACTATTGTTTCTCAGTCACACTTGTCTTGTTACAACTCCACTATAATACTGCAGTTGTGTTTTGTGCTAGAAAATAGGAAGGTAGCTTCAGAAACATATATAAGCAACTAAACCTACGTTTGTATGTGTTTTAGGTACCAGTAGCTAAGTGATAAATAGTGGGAAAGTGTCACGTCAAGAACAATTAGTTGGATAAAAAGAATAGATCATAATACCTGTTACATTAAGGAATAGGAAAAAACAAAGTTTTTATATTTCTTTAGTGTGTGGTAAGACTGTTCCTGTGTGAAAAGCTTTTCTCTCTCACAACATGCCAAAGGAGAGACTGCAGACTGAAATTAATTCTTGGTTAACCCAGACTTATGGAAAGCAGACCCTGTGTTTCAAGTGTTAGTGTAGTGGGTATTGAACAGCATTCTTCTCAAAGCTATATCATTTGAACACTGGTGCTATAGCTACAGAACTAATTTAGGTGATGAAATGTATTAGTGGAAACAGTGCAGTCCCAAGGCTCCATACCTTGTTACAGAAGCACTCGGGCCATATTCAAACAAGAAATTACAGATATGGCAGGTAAATATTTCTCAATTTTGTATGATGAAACAAACAGTAGTGGGTTTCTCCAAGATAAATTTCTATGAGATACTGGTCGAATGAAAGGAATATGATGGTCACTCAACACCTGCGTAACTACTCCGCAGTGAATATTGTTGAAAAATTGGACACGGCTATTAATGAAGCAGAGCTTTTAAAACGTAAGTTCCAACAGGTTTCTGAAGTATGTCCCGTCACGATGGATAACACTGGCGAGAGAATCTGACACAGATAACAACTTAGAAGAGCAACAGGAAAGGATTGTCAACTACCTAGGAGTGAAACACTGAGTAGAATATTATTTTGTGATATCAAGTGCAAAATCTTCTCAAGATTCATTGGTTTCTTTCAAGAGGATGAATTTCTTCTCAGTCTTCTAGTTTTCTCAATTTGAAAATGAACCTGTGATGGAAGAAGGACACACAAGAATTGGTGAATACTTGTGTCATTTGATCGGACCGAAAGAGGACAAAAGGAATTTAAAGTACGCAAATGTAACCAAGGTAGTAAAGGCTTCACTAGGCTTACCATTACTTAGCAGTGCCTTCGTGGAGCTTTGGTTTTCAACCTCTTCACAAGCATTAACTGAGGCAGAAGCCACCTACACATGAAAAAGTACAATGTTTATCTTAGGTTCGAAAAAAAAAGTAAGGAAGAAAATTGAGGATATATAGTTGGGAGGAAATGGCAGGAGACAAAGAAAGACTGAATCTTGAAAGAGGAGAAAAAAGACGGGTCTAGCACACGACATGTTCAGCAACGCAAGCGAGGGATTGAAGAAAGCATCCGACAAGAATAACAACACCAAGGAAATAGCGATGGCTCAAGCTGTATTTTGTGGATCAGCAAAGACAAGAAAGGTTGCAGGAGACATACAAAAGGAAATAGAAAAACTTGTTGAAGATATAAGAAAGAGTTTCAAGAGACTTAGAGTAGTTCATAATTGTTTTTCCAAAGTTGTTACCCGTGAAAGTTGTATAATTATTACCGGTAGCCGTGAGCCAGCAACAACAGCCGTGCATGCAATACAGCGTCGAAGCATTGATTGTGCATTTCGAAAGATTCCCAACACCTAGTCATCAAGATCCTCGTGTACGAGACTGGCATTAACTCAGGGGAGGCTCAGTGGTAGAAAGCTCACCTCTGCTGCTTGGAGTCGTCGGTTCTATCCCAGCTCATGCCATGGGCTTTGTGGTGGACAAACAACTGTGTGCGTGGGTTTTCTCTGGGGTCTCCCCCCACACACCACCACTACCACTTCCTTTATTACACCAATTCTCCCATTATCAACCATACGGCCGTTGCCTAAAGGCCTTAAATAAAATTTAAATTCCCATTGATTCAGATGAAGACCTTGTAGCAAGAAGCGCTCGTCGGTGATACTGTTCTTGAAATGCCGGGAATTGTCCAGAATGTACGACAATCAATGCTTCAACGGCGTAATACATTTATTGATTGCCTTTCGCAAATTTGAGCATCTTTAAACACTTGTTTTTTTAATGTCAGCAGGCATTCTACATAGGCAAAAAAAAAGTTCGATTTTGTACTCCATATCCCTATCAAGTGTTGGTACATCCGAAAACTTTTTATTGTGACCCTGAGAGTGAAACATTCTTTGTCTCGTGTGAATCCAGAAGATATTCGACACGCTTCAGAGCCCTGCATTCGGGCTCGATTATACATCCACATTTTTCGACTTGATCCGGACTCGGCCAAAAATCGAACCAGGCCGGTCGAGAAGGTGGGTAATAGCCGAAAAGTGTGGATCGGGCACAAATGCAGGTCTCTACACACTGTTGTTTCCAAGGTTAGTTTAGTACTGAAATCGGCAAAGAAACTAAGTGATAATTTGTAAAACTGTTTATATATTAAGAAATATTAGCAAGTTGTCCTGAGAAAATGGACAATTTTCGAGAAAAGGAAACTAAAATCAAGATTCGAGTCACTATAACATTTGCTTTCCATGAATAATTAATTTAAAAAATCTAGGCATTCCATCCGTGTCTTTCATTCCCATTATGGAAGAAACGCATGGATTACGGTAAAAGGAGTCTGGAAACTCTTGAACTTAGAATCGAACAATGGCTAGTTTTCTGCCCCACACATTCATTTCTTTTAATAGAAAATTTTTTGTATTTTTTAAGTTAAATTCGTTAGTTATTCGGAACGAAACAAATAGTTCAGACTCCGTTAAATCTGTAAGAATTCTTTGACTGTAGTATCTTTCCTTATCCAGTAGGGATGTACCGATATATCGGTATCGGTGATATCGGCCACTTTTTGGAGTATCGGCAAATGGACACCGATATATTTTCCGAATTATTTTTAATTTGTTTAATATTAACAACAGTGACACTCATCTTTCATAGGTCTCTTTAGACTTAAAATTCGTCTAAATCATTATCGATGGTATAATCGATTTCTTTATACATGTGTACGCCTTTGATTTGAACTACTCAAATGATATTTTTAGTCCGTCCATGCCAAAATAGTAGCTCGTGTTAGAAAGAATAATAAGTAACTGAAGGAAAGCCAAAGGTAACTTCAGTCAGGAAGGCACACCCGGGATTCGAATTTCGGATCTCATACGAGTCAGAGGTTTCAATTAAGAACAAAATGCTTTGCAAGGGAACCACTCTACGGCCTACGCTCACTTTGTCAGTATTTTTCCTTTAGTCTTTACTTTCATATTAGAAAAGGTAAGGGTGTTCCCTGTACAATGCGCACGCACCGGGAACAGCACATGGGGGACTCCACGTAGTCTCGACATATGGCATAAGGTGAAGTGAGTGGTCACTGGTCAGCCCCACGCTCAGCCACCTTTATCTCCCAAAGTGCCCAGGAGTACAAAGGACAGTTCGGTACTCAATTTGATAATATAATTTCTGTGCCTAACGTAATATGAAATTCTGCTTTATATTTTTGTATGTGAAATTTTGACCTTATATCTAATATATATTATTACAATGTTGATAAATTCTATTACAATGTTGATAAATTCATTATTTTGAAAAAGTCGTATAGGATATAGGAATTTTTTCAAACAGTATCAGTATCGATATCGAGTATCGGTGGAAAAGTGGTATCCAGCAAGTGTTTCCTTTTTCTTAAAACAAAACATGTTTTGTTGATCCATGTTCTGCATATGGGGTGGTATCAGTCGGATGGTTCTGGGAACTATCCCAGCGGCCGCTCATTCTGACAGGTTTTTATCCGGGATTTTTTCCTCAGTCACGCCAACAGATGTTAAGATGATACCTTCAGCTTAGGCCCTGTCCGACTCCTTCCTGCATCTTTTCTCCTACCGTATTGCGACCTTGAGCCATAGATGACTGACGGTAATAAGTAAATTCAATTGAAATTATAAGAGATATATCTTCTTTCTCCATCCTTTTCTACTTTATTTTCTTACACTGCTTCGTAAACAAATATAGGCGTCCCCTCTTGAGAAAGAAATTGGTGTTCGTTTCTAAACTTCAGGTACATCCAGGGTTCTCACTGACCTGGGAAAGTCGGGGGATTCAGTTTAATAGAAAAGTTCTGCAAAAGTCAGTCTAATAGAAAAATCAGGGAGTTCCATAAAATCTTCAAAATCTATGATATGAAGTTTGGATTTTGGCTTCTCTGAACGTACTGTTTTACACCTTCATTTTGCTACAGCAAGCATGTCTTATCTAATACGACATGCCTGTGAGAGGTTTCAAATTTTCACTCTTGCAACAGGAGCCATGCTTTTAAATTAATACTTGTTTTGGTTTGTTTCAGAGGAAGGCTTACACACACAAAATTCTTGGTATTGTTGACTACAGTATTTGTTTTTATAAACCATAAAAAAACATTCTATTCCGCTAGATCCTGCATCTTTGCGTGCATTACGATCTAGCGGAATAGAATTCAAGTTTTCAAACGTTACAGTAGCGGAGAAGAATTTAGAACACACTATCCCTCAAATAAAACCGCCAGGACAATTTTCTTTTATCTGTTTTCGTGTTATTATGCCTTATTGGCAGCATAGTGAACCTTTTTATCCGTTTCGGTATTGGTGATATACCATATTTTATTTTTTTCAGAAATATTGCATTTTTAATCTAATTTTCGTTACAGCAATTCAGGAGTTCTTCTGGGGCTCAGATGTACTTAATGTCTGATCGTAATGGTGGTAGTTTATAAGAATATATCAATTAGACTAAGGCACTTTGAACACCATATACGAATTTCAATAATAAATTGTGTTACAGAAAACGTTGCCCTTTGTTTATGAAATGTAAGATTTAACAAAAGTAAAATTTGCAATAACCCCACAATCAGTCATGAAATCTAACATTCTTGTCTCATGGACGCCTAGAACCATACAATCACAAAAGTTATTCTTTAATATATATTTTTAAAAAAAAGTAATAGAAGGAAGTGTGTTCGCTAAGGGATGTTCTAAACTTTTGTCCGCTATAGTACATTCTCAAAGTAAGAGCTGTATTTCGATTTGTAGAATTTCCTTCGTTTTTTGAACAGTTCACCGTAAGTATTGTGAGAATAATAATATCGAAGCTTACCTGAGTGTCTGTAGCATTTTAAATCCGTAGTTTTTCATCTTAAGTTTCCTTTGAAATGCCACATTAATTGTTACATTACTGACGTGTGGTTATTATTATTATTTATTTATTTTCCATATTTCTAAAGAGGTTGTGCGCGCATGGAATTCTTTTGGAGAAGTTCTTATCAAATTCCCATCATGAGATTACGTAGTGATTTTTAGGTTAAAATTCCATGCTAACTCTAACACATAAGGTGACAGTTATCAAGACATGAATGGTCATGTGTAATTTTGCTAGTGGATTTGTTTCTGCGGAACAGTTCATCCCCTCTCCTTATGTGAACACGCCTGGAAAAACGTTGCCGCATTTTTATTGTCTTTGTGAAAATTCTTTTGTACACCTGTTTTTCTTGAAAATGTTAAATTTGTATTTCTTTTTATGGTAGTTTTTCTGTATAATGTGATTATTAGGCTACAAAGAAAAAGTCTCGTTTCAGTCTTAATTGGCTGTGTTCCTATTGGTCCAGGATCTCTGAGACCTGTTGAACACAAACAATTTCAAGCATATTGTTATATTTGGATTGAGTAGGCAGTTGTTAACTGTGTGAACTTTTTCTTATGTTACCTTTTCGTCGGCTGTATTCATCTCTTTTAGGGCTGGAATAACCTGGAAAATTGTGAATAGTAACCTGGAAAACCAGGAAAAGTCACGTAATTCGTTCTAGTCAAGTGAGTGGGAACCTTGTCTCATAAGTTCATTCTTGTAAAAAACTAATCGAAAAACCAGAAGTGTATAGATTGTACATACATATGAAGTATGAAGCACAAATAGTTCAGTCAAAACATATTAATTTTTCTAAAGTAATTTTTACACAGCCCGCGTTTCCTAGCGATTGATGTGTAAATCTTTTTACTATCATTATTATTATTAATAATAATAATAGAGACATTCCATGTCAGATCAAAAGAGAAAAAGGTTTTGACCTGACCAGTTCTGATTTGGATGAAATTTGGTTTGAAGGACACAAATGACAAAGGTAAGTAATTTTGCCAATTTTCAGATTTTTATTTTGAAAATTATCCAAGGCACAGCGTAATAAAGATCAAAAGAAGTGGCTACAACTTTTTCCCTAATTGTAGATAGTGAAAATTCAAACACCGTTGAAAAGCTAAGGAATAGAGCTTTCTATTGATGCCCTACATGACCTTTGACCTTGAATATCTCAAAACATACCATCTTAGAAAATTATGAAAAAATATATTTTATTGCCTACCCATGTACCAAATATTAGGTTGGCACCGCAATGGCAAGCCAGTGCAGCATTAATGGGAGTGACATGCTATACAGTTTTGCAGGTAAGGCACAGAGACATACCATGCAATAAATACGAGACTACAATTAGGGAAAAAGTTGTAACCACTTGTATGTATGTAAGTATGTCATTCTTTTCAAAAAATTTGATTTTTATTACGTCTGCATCTTGGACAATTTTCAAAATAAAAATCTGAAAATTGGCAGAAATGGTGAGGTCAAGAAGGTGATTGATTTGACATGGAATGTCTCATTAAGCTGCGAGTCAAATTTGACTCACAGTCGCCCTATTTTCCGACATGTTCCCTTTATACCTTACTTACAGCAGTAATGGTGGGAAAAGTTAATGGTGTAGGTGATAAGCTTTGAGTTATGTCTCCAATTTCAGTACAGGTTCGCTCATTCCACACAGAGTTGGATTAGCATCTTTGCAAGCTTCTAAGAGTATTGAAGACTTAAAGAAATATATGACCAGATGTACAAGTTCTATTCCGATTCAAATTCAGCATTGAAATATAATAAACTTCAGCAACTTGAGGAAATACTACACTGAAGCTGTGTCATTAAAGATACCAAAGTTTGGCTGTCACTTAGTTCAACAGTGAAGCCTGTGGATAGATGTTGGGAAGCGCTAGTATGAGAGCTTGAACAAGAAAATTTTTCCAAAAATCCAGTTTCACCAGCTCTTTACAATGAGTTAAGATCATCATTTCTCTTTGTTTATCTTACAAAATTACCTTTGGATGTTCTTCCACGCCTTGAAAAGTTGTGTAAGAGTTTCCAGAAAGACAGAAATTGATTTGTCAGTGATACAACCTTTGATGAATTTCACTAAAAAGTGTTCTTCAAGTAAAGAGTATTCAGGGAGCCAGTGTAGGAGAATTTCTGGATGAAATATAGTCTTATGTTGCTTCTGACGATCAGGATGGTGGTGATGTGAAATGTAAGCTTCGTTTTTTTTTATCAGAAATCTATCGACAGCAAATAAAAAATGTAAAGAACAGGTTTATTGGCAGTCTAATTGAAAATCTGGAAGTAAGATTTCCAAATGATTCTCCAGACATTTTAAATTCATTTGATGCCCTCTTCAATCGCAAGAAGTATCCCACATCCGTAGAAGAACTTGTTGCCTATGGCAGTTCCCAACTAGAGGTGACTGTTGACAGATTTACAGCTTTTGTAGATGAGGAGAGAGAAATGCTGATTTTACAATGTTCAAGAACACATTGAGTGGCTTGAAGAATCTCTCTCTTAAAGAATTGTGCTGCAAGTTTATGGTAAATAATTCCCAAATGAGAGAGACCTTTCCTGATTATTTAGTTTTAGCTTCATGTGTTTTGGTTTTTCCATTAAGTAGTAGCGTACGTTGTGAAAGAGCAGTCAGTACTCTAAATTAAACACAGTCACAGAAGTTCACTGAAAGATCCAAGTTTGAATACACTTATTTTTCTAATCACCAGTGGACCACCTGTGACTGTATTTCCATACTCTATCCGTATGGCAGTTTTTGAGAAGATGAAGCAGAGACCAAAGTAATTTGTTTGTATATTGTGTAAATAGCAGTTATAAAGAACTGTGCTGTTATCCTCATGAAGAGAAGAAAAATGGCCAGATTCTGCTCTGTATTGTGAAAAAGTGTAAGAGAAGAGAAACTGCCAGGTTATTGTCTATGTGTTATACTGCGCATCTTTTGAAAGTTCATTTAAAAATATTTATTGATTTCCATCACTTCACTTCCTTTTAAATATATATATATATATATATATATATATTGTTGATGCTATAACTATATTTATTGTTAAGTTTATATATATAACTTTATTGTTTGTCAGATTTTGTAACTGACTCACAAATTTTGTTTGTTGACTCAGATTTCTGCACTGAGAGTCAAATTGGCTCTTAAAAATTTGGCTCTAGTGCAAGCTCTGTTTACAACTTTTATGTATATACAAGTAGCTAACAAATCAAGAACGTTATTTTGACATTTTGACACATCCTATACTTATTAACATCTATAGAAACTTCCTTTATGCTTAGATGTTTGAATATTTCAAAGTCAATGAATTAAAACGTCATAGGAAAATGAAATTTCTCGTCAGTAACATCCTTCGAATTACATAAAAGTTCCTCTGAGAAGGGTTTTCTAGATCGCTTTTCAAAGTATTAATATCATTGTTGCTTTCATCTATTTGTTATTTTTAAAGATATATAAAAAGTGACCTTGATTCTAAGTCCTTTTAGAAAACCTAAAATTACTTTTAAAATTTGAGATTCTAGTGTTACCTCGTCCGATGCTGCATGTTGGCCAGAAAATTACGAGTTTCTGTAATTTAAAGTTGTCTAACGTTAGGCCATTGACGATAATAAATAAGAAGTTAGACAGCGTTTTAGCACTCAGCATATTTCTAACACCAGTGTAAAATCATAGCAAATCCCCGTTCGCTCTCTACCGTTTAGCGTTCCTTTAACCGATGAAGTTTGCATCTCCTCACAAACAATTCGGTTGTTGGTCTTTAAATTTCGGAAGTTTCACCATATCTTCTCTGAATCAGTTTTAAAGTAGCTAGGCAAAAACTACACGTGCCGGGCGCTATACATCTTATTTTCCATAGCTTCAGTTGACCATGAATAATGACTGACTCATACAGAACATACAGGGGGGGGGGGGGTAGAGGAAGGGGAAGGTATCGTTCAGGGCCTTATTTAAGATATCCATGGGCTGCTGTGGCTCAGTGGTAAAGCGCTCGCCTCTGGTGCTTGAAGTTCTAGGTTCTATCCCGGCTTACGCTATGTGGACTTCATGGTGGACAAAATCGTATGCATAGCTTGCTCCACAGATACAGGCTCTGCTTTTATGACGTAAAATTGTCTAATAATTAACCGTTGATCATGGAATAAACGACATCTAATATGCCGGACAGTAAGACATTTGACAGTCGTGCCTGTTAGAAGATACTGGACGTGTTACTGTCCGGCGTTGATAGAATGTCACTTTTAGAAAGAAAGAAAGAAAAAAATGTATCGTTTTCTGGATGCAAATTCCATTTCGCTAGTTTGAAAGTTACGACTATTTCAATTGTATTTGACTTTTGGAATTATTATTCATAAAGCTATTCGCATGTTCCTAGAAAGCACAAAGGGAATGAGGTTCCGGGGAAGTATCCAGCGGTACCTGGGAATTTCCCCTTCCTCTCTTCAGTTTCCACCCCGGATCAGCTCTGTGGATATATACATACGCAGACAGATAGAACGACAATTTCGGCGTTTTATTGATGACTTGATTAAATGAGAGAGAGAAAATGTATTAATTTTTACACTATTTTATATACCTGTACAAGAATCAGTTATTTAATTGTATATACCTGCTCGGTTATAAGAAGAATGAATCCAAATTTGCGTAATTCGTTTATTAAATATCATTAATTTCCATTCGAATCAGAAATCTAAATCAAAACTGACTTACTTTTTCTATACTTATACATTTTTACCACAACAATAAATGCCATCCAGTAATAAAGTAACAATATTTTTTTCCTCTTCAACTATGTGCTTATTTCCACGGTTTATTTAAATAATTATATACAAGGCAAAAGTTGTCCTAGAAGTCAGTAGCACTAAAGATTCATTTATAAATAAGTAAAGTAAAATAGAAATTTTAAAAATCTTTCGTAACACGAGGTAGAAAGGTGCTGCGAGATATGTCGGAAGATTGAGTAGCACTGGTCTTAAGATCTTATTTGTCTCCCTCTGCTGCTTCAGTACATCATATTGATCCTAATCGTGTCCCGTCTGTTCGATTATATATACTTCGACAATGTTCATTCCCTCAGAATCTTCGACCAATCCATGAGGACCTCTGCGCTTGAGAAGATTTAGGGTGCTTTAATTTTCAAGTTCGTTTCTATGTTGACAGTAGATGATGGTTCTGCTTGTTCGCCCGCTGGTTGAATCAGTACTTTTGTCCAATTCAGATAGAAATATACCTTCCTTGCCACTGCCCATTTGACCAGTTGGTTCTTGCTTAAGTAAGAAATTAATATGGCTGCCACCCATTGGCATAGATCATCAATCCGGTTTCTATCTCGAGTGACTGAGTGGATTTTGATACCTGTCTTCATGTCGTGTATCATCCATTCCACAAATGTGTCAATGAGCAGCGACACAGGGCCATAGTATAGAATGGTACAGCCAACAGAAAATCTTCATATCCTGGACGACAGGCATGACTGGTTCCATATTTGTTGATTCCATTGTGGAAGTCTTCAGAACAGAAGCTAGATAAGATGGATAAATCTCCCATTTTGGAGTTTGTTTCCTTGTATGGTGACAAAAATATTCCTTGACGATAGACATCGATGAACCGTAGAGTACTGTAGTAAAGCAATGCGTAGTATGTATTTTTATTTTCTTATATTTCTTTTGAGTGCAGCAGCTTCTTGGTTTCTTAATTTCAGATTCGGTGAAGCTTCGAGGTAGATTGACTGATTACATGCATCTGTCTGTGCTACTTCAATCGTAAGCAATACATTCCTTATGTTTCTTATACTCTTGCAGGATGTTCTACATTTACTGTGTAGCCAGTTTCCACAGCGTTGGAACCATTGTCAAAAATATGTTGTTCTGTGATGTTCACTTGTCATCGACTCCTGAAAGCTTTCCGAAGACCCAGTTGTTTGCTTTTTATTATCGGCAGCGATTCAGATAAAAAATACATGCACTTTTGTTTGGAGGGACTTGCTATTTATTAACTTATTTTTATTGAATTTGGGTTGTAAAGATGCGCTTTTGAACATTTTGTTTTTCTTCGATTTTCACTTGCGTTCGTACTCTTTCTCTTTTTTGCGCATGTGTTCCTTGGAGGTTATTATTTTTATTGATTCCTATTGTTTCAGTTAATTTTAATGTATTGTTGTAAATTAAAATATGTTCTATTGGGAGATAAAACAGTAACAACTCAATGCGCAAAAAAGAAAAATTAATAGTGGTATACTGAGGAGCGCAAGGCGTAGTGTGAGCAATGGGACAGAGTGTTTGGTTTTCATTGTTGAACTAACAGTGCATGGACTCAAGATAGTAGTGTATTATTATTATATGTAATGCTGAGACCACCGCACATACGCAATGCAGTACTAAGAGGGTTCCCATTAACTTGGAGAAACTTGAAAAATCAGGAAATTCAACGTACAAGAAAGAAATAAAAGTCCTGGAAAGGTCAGGGCATGTGCAGTATAGATTTTTTTAAATCCAGAATATACTGTTTTAACCTTCATTTTGCGACATCAGGCATTTCTTATGCAATAAGACGTGCCTGAAAGGCGTTTTAAGTTTCTATACTTTATATATAAATAAATCACAGTCATATTCAATCCACTAGTGGATGAGGCCTCTCCCCGAAGGGAGGAGTTGGTCTACTGCTCCCACGCTGACCAGACGGGTTACGTAATTAAAGTTTATACCTATCTCCTTTGGTTTATAACAGAAGAGGGACTCATTCATTTATATAGTGAAATTTCAACCTGTGTAATGAAGCAAACAAGATAAAATAGCAGTTTTTTTTTCCTTCTTGTTTATGTGGGGGGGGAAAAAGTCCTGTGAAGTAACTATGTAAGGGATATTTCTGAAAATATGCTGTTTTGCATAGGCATATGATAGTTTTTATTGGTGGTGTGGGATACACATACAACACAAGGTTGTTTGAAGTTGAGGGTTTCTTTTTCCGAAATGTATCATAGTTATATCATCCTTTGTGTCTACTGTGATTCAATAAGACTTCATTCGTGGTTCTTTGACCCATAACGGAACCTTGCAAAAACTAGAAACCACCGCTAGTGTCAATAGTGAGGTCGCTACTGATTTAATCTTTAATTTACTAGTAAAAATACCCTCTGCACTGAACTCAACGCCCTGAAATTAAGCTGTATACTGATTTTGAGCAAAAAATTCGTGTTTTGAGTTCGTAGATGCCCTTAGTACCATAGTTCAAACTTCCTAGAACCAAGTAGGTACCTGTTCTTTCAAGGCGACTTCTGAAATATTCCCGCCAGAATGATTCGGAGCCCTCTCGACCAACAACTGTAAGTCCCGTTCTTAGAAGCTCATTAGCTCGTTTAGGACGTTAATAATAATTCAGTGGGCTTCTGAAATGAGTGTTTCTGCTTCATTGTAAGTTCTGGTCGCTATACTGTTCTCAGGTTACTCCATTTAATAATGCATCAAAGCTCTGAAACGTATTTCGTATCTTTGGTGAATTAGTGTAAATAACAGAAGTAACTTTTATTTGCCTCTCTTTGGCAATTTCCAGTTTCGGTTGCGCATTCGCTTCACATGCATTGTAATATAACTTCGTATTCCTAAATCCATGCTTGCTATGATTCAAGGTGTCGTTTATGTCTTGTCTCTTAACGAAATCCAAATATCGTAGGATTGATATCTTAGAACAGTGTCCAGTCCCCGCAATTAGAATGTAATCTTATTTATTGCACATGATTTTTTTTTTTAATCACTGTAAAATAATGAGTGTGCTGAAACCGAAACTTTTATAATATTTCGTGCGTTATTTCATTGCAGGCCAGCAGGGGAAGAAACCTCGCCGCAGTCTTCTGCGATCTTTACTCTGTTGCTTTCGAGGCGAAGCTGCCTCGAAAGATTCTAAATCTTGTCCAGGAAATGACGGACGAAGCTCACCTGCAGTCCCTCCAGGAGTTCCACGATTCTTGCTTCCGTCGGTGAGGCACCAAGATATGCACAAAAAGTGCATGGTCATAGATCTTGACGAAACTCTGGTACATAGCTCATTCAAGGTAATGTGAAAATGTTTGTTAATATTTTTTATTAATTAAAATCTTCGTGTTCGCATCATGTCTGTCTTTGTTTAAGCGTGTAATTGTTACACTTTCTTGTATATCTCAACATCATTATTTTCTTTATTTTGAAAATCGTGATATTACTTGCATTCCAATAAAAAGTTCTCAGAATAGGAGAGCAACACAGTACGAAGTTTTTTTTATTCATACGAAATAAATTAATAGACCTGCTCTTTAGCTAATGGGTGGGAGGCACTACTTTGGTTGTGACCCAAGTTTTGGGGTTTGACTAAGCTTGTACAACCCAATGTCGTTCCTAACGCCAATTTATCTCTGGATAATTGAGTTTGAAAAATACGTCGTTCAGTTTAGTTTTCACTAGCATTCAAAATCGAAACTCTTGGTTTCGGCAGCAAGTGACATCACACTCATCGAAAGAGCGTAATGGATTGTAGGAAGTATTTAAAGACATGGGCTTCCTAATTGTAATCTTTTAATATTATAAAATTTTTGAATGATAAAAGGACAGAAGAAATGCACTATACAGAATTCGTTAAACCAAATGACAAGTGCTTTTAGGGCAGAAAATAGTTTGTCATTATATACAGGGTGCTCACTAATTTTCTTATTTGGAGTATTCCAATAGATATACCGTAAAATGAATAAAAAATTCTTTGTTCACATTATGGCCGTCAAACTTGTTGTAGATACAGTTTCTATTTTATGATCTTGTCTCAAATTATCTGATTACGATGGATGTATACTCAGATTCATACATAATGTCCGATGGAAGTAGTTCCTAAGATCGCAAATACCAAAACCAGTCAGTTAAACATGTGAAATGTTAATTTCACTTCTGCTGTGGTAATTTCAATATTAATATCATTGTAAACACAAAAATAAACTAGTCCAACTATAATTTCGACTTAGTTTAGGAATTTTTGGTTTTTAGGTAAGCTTTTTCGCATTAGGAGGATTATTCACTTTAATATAAACAACATGAAGCAATTAGGACCTTGTGGGTACATAGTTTCATTTTATTTATTTTTTTAACCCCTGTTTCGTATAATTATATTTGCTTATTTTTTATTTACTACGTATATACATTTATGTAGTTCGAATACAGACACCTTGTGTAATAGTAAAAATGAATTTACAAATTATGCATGAAACAAAAGTTTTCGAAAGAAAGAGACTGAAATTTCATAGTAAGATCCATTTTTAGTCCTGTAGCAAGATATTTGGGATAAGTTTGTTCATGAAATAGCAGTTAGCAGAATTGCTGTAGTAGACAGTCGCATGAAAAGAAATTTGAGATGTAAATTAAATAATTACTAAAGCGTAAGGTGTGAACAGAGTAGCAACTTTGAATAGAAACATTAGGAGTAGAAAAAATAAAGAAAAATAGTAAGTTAATTTTGGCTAGCATGCACGATCACACAAAAACAGTGGTCGTAATTATTAAGTAATTAGTAATCTCGGTATGCAGAAACTAAAGCGTCTGGTTTAATAATGTCAGAAAGTGTGGTAGTTATTAATTCTTTGGTTAAAAGGCCTTCCTGTTGCGTTTCACGCACATGAAAGACATCACAAATTGTGCATAGAGGAGCAATGTTTCGCCAAAGGCGGGGTCACATAATAGGAATGAAAAAGGGCAGAGAGGAGTGGTGACAGGAAACGGTCATATATATATATTGGCATGGGTCTGGAAGAGTAAGTTTTCTTAGGTATAGGGTATAAACATGATAGAGTTGGTCTAAACTTTAACAAGGTCAAATTACATACGCTCGCTGGGTAGTGGGTTGTGTATTCTTTATTGATGCCGAAAACCTTGGGTGTTCTGCAATTTATTGATACTTCGATGATGTAAAAGCTTCTAAACTTTTATATATGCTAAAAGTTTCATATTTTTCAGCCAATTAATAATGCCGACTTCATTGTCCCTGTTGAAATTGACGGCACATTGCATCAAGTATATGTATTAAAAAGGCCATATGTTGACGAGTTCTTGCAGAAGATGGGGGAGCTGTATGAATGCGTCCTTTTTACAGCAAGCTTAGCGAAGGTAAGTGCAGCTCCAGTTTTTTCATTACAACCTATATGCAATAGATTTACTGTGTTACCTTAAATGGAATTTAGCACAAAGAGAAATGCCTAGAGGAATCACAAAAACAGCCTATGGTCTGGCTACGACTCGCAGAATCAAATAGCTTTGATCTTTTATGTCTTCTTTTTGTTGAGATCATTCGATGTCTTCATCCTAAGCATATCGTCCTTATCTGTTTTTAGTGCACTCGTATATACGGGGAAGCTATACAGTTTATCCTGTCTGTCCGTCTGTAAAGTCAGACAGAGATGAGCGATATACCGTTGGATTCGTCGTGGTCTGAAAGGATGGGGAAAACTATAATTCTGACTAAAACTGGCAGGGCCTTTTAATTTGTTTAGCTTTCTCCATAGCGCTCATGTATTTATATGAGGAAACTCTGTACCCCTCCCCCTAGATCTTAGGAACTACTAGTCAGAGATGAGCTATACATTGTTGGATTCGTGGTTTGAAAGGGTGGGGAAAATTATTATTTTGACTCTAAAGGTGGCAGGTCCTTTTAAATAGCTTAGCTTCCTCCGTCTGAACCCCGCCCCCCCCCTACCCTAGATCTCAGGAACTACAAGTCACAGAGATGAGAGATACTACATTGGATTCGCCGTTGTCTAAAAGGGTGGCGAAAGCTATATTTTTAACCTTTAAAGATAGCAGGTCCTTTTAAATCGCTTAGCTTTCTCTGTCTGTACACCCTCTCCAGATTTCAGGAACTACTACAAATCAGATGTAGATTATTCATACACCTTTGGATTCATCGTGATCTGAAAGAGAGGAACACTGTGATGTTGACTATATATTTTGGGTTCTTAAAGGAACATTTGATATACGGGGGCGCTTTGGTTTTGCGTATAAAACTATTACGTAGCTTGTTTTCTTCTAAGATTTAGTGCATGTGTTACGAACATTATTTCATTGCCTTTGGCCAGTTCTTATGACGTTGTATGAATTATATCAGCATAAAATGAAAGTGTCTAGGTGTTGTGATTTCAGCCATTGGAAAAATCCTTAATAGGGCCACAGTTTCTCATGTAACCATTGTACAATTATGAAACTTTAGTTGAATATTTATCCTAACCCAAATTTTGTACAGCGAAGAAAGCAGGAAGGAAAACATTCCCATATGATTTTTTTTTTAAATTTATTCAGTAATTTTGAACATGTGCTCCCTCTCAGAATGATTTAGAAAAACAAGAACTACTCTATACTCTACAAATAGAATGATATTTAACAGGAAATATTTAAGACTGGGAAACGAACGACAGCTGAGAATAAATGAACAAAACATATGTGTTTATATTTTCTGTGCATTAAATGACAAATGTTTCTAATTGAGACTAATAAAATAAGAGGTGGAGGGGTATAACGCAAATGTAACCGTTGCATCCTATAATAACTATCAAACAGTCATAAATGAGGTTGTCTCGTCAATGAAAACATCATCGTAAGAACAGTGCTTATGTGTGAAAATAATAAATACCCGTGCATGTAAGTTACTGCGTAAGTAATGTTCTCTTCATGCCCTTAGAAAGGAAAGTTATGACGACTCAAATCTGTCATGATTAGATGTATCATTCGCTGTACCTTCCATGTTAACCGTGATGGAAAAAAATATGTGAAGAACACATATAGCACGTCATGCTGTATGAATTCGACAAGTGCATACAGCGAATTTGGCTGCACAAAACATCCATATCGTATCGTATCGTATATGGCAGGAATGGATGTCATGCCAAAAGTGGGTAAGTGTGTATCCTATGTGCTCACTCCACGAATCTTGCAACAGCTTGTGAATATTTACGCTTGGTCTCTGCACCCCCAGAAGTTGCAAAGTTATGGGAGTTTTGTTAATCCTTCATTTAAATGAGCCTGGAAACATAAATCTTGATAATGGGATGGGTTTATTTTTAGGTAGATTTCGAAGAAAATATACCTATTGAGATCGGTACGATATGAAAGTGTATATTTATATAT
>JAGDQP010038618.1:0-18084 GCA_022664845.1 Lepisma saccharinum
CGATACTGTGTATAGGAATGAGAGTAATCATCATTTTGTGTAATTTTTAAAGCAAATAGCACGAAATCTTGCTATGTTTCTAAGTTGTATGTTGTGAGTGCTAAATTAGTGTAATAATAAAGGAAAGGACATTGACGTGATACAAATTTATGTTCGGAAGTGGGAAGTGTAGTTCTTCACAGTAACGGGACAAATAAATTATGACAACAAGGGTATTGACCGAAAAAGTCTCAATTGAAACAAGTTGTCTCATCCACGATCTTGCATATATCTCGTTAATGATCGTATCATATAAAGTTCGAAATACTATAGCTCCAACTGCTTCACTGCTGCTACCATTTAGAGTTGATTTTTGTACTAAACTACAACTGAATTAATTTGGCAAACGATTGAAAAATAAAGTTTCATTTCGAATAATGTTATTTCGTATAGCATTCTGTCTATTTTTATTTCGCCCGACATTCTATTTGCATATATCATGTTGTTAATGTTCTTCTGGTGTACATACGTTCAGCGTAGCGTCACCTTCGGGTGCCATATGTAACTGTGTGTTCTTGCGCACAATAAAATGTTTATGTACTGTGATTTTCCAAATTAAAAAAAAGCTGTGCTTACCTCGAATGGCTTTTCTAACGCCTAGCAGCCACGGAGATGAAGCTCGTATTCCTATTAATTACGAACTCCTATACTATAAACATGGTAGATAGAGAACTTTTTATTATCTTTAAGTAAATGTGGGGTTTAAAAGCAAAAGCTGCAATATCCACTTTTTTTTTGAAATTGAGATTTTAATAGTATTGTATACATTAAAGTGTTTACTTTAAGATCAGTGATTCCGCCAGACTCTTTTGGGAAGTTGTCATCTCCTCAAATCCTCGTATTTGAATTAGAATGTATATATATGGCCTTTAGGCATATAAAGCTTAGGCCGGGATAGGGGAGGGGAAAGGGTTCGGGAACACCTCAGCTAGGGCCTATGTTGAAGGTGCCATCCCATCATTTGCCTGGTATGACTGAGGAAAAGCCTGAAAAAACCTCAGCAAGGATGGGGTCGAAGCCACGACCTTCCGACTGCTACGCCAAGCAACGCTCTATCATTGAGCTACAGAGACTCGGTTACAAATCATCCAGAGCATCCCGAATTATAATTTTCTTACGGTCAAAAAAGAAAGAAACCATGCAAAACTCCGCCTATACCCTACAAATTTTGCACCACACCAAACTGAAAATCCTGGCGGAATCCGAGTGGACATTAGTTTTCCGAATTCATTTATTTACGCTTGGAATATATATATGTATATATACATCGTTGTTGAACACATTTCTTTATTTAACAAACTCCCAATACAGTTACCCGCCCTCGTTGTCCAGGTGGTAACATTGCAGACTTCGGATCGGCAATGGATAGATACGTGCGTATCTCCGAACCGCACGCCCGACCTTCTTAACCGATGTTTTCCAGGCTTTCCCTAATTTTCACCAGGCGAATTTCGGGATGGTATCTGAAAAAAAAACGTAATGCGATTACCTTCCTCATTCTTGCTCTTCCTATCTCGGCCTGAACCAAAGATTACTAAAAGCCATAAATTATTATAAGTTCAAATTCCCAATACAACTTTGATGCTATATTTTTACAGCATGTTAACAAAAACAATAACAAAGTGAAAAATATGGCTAGAAATTGGACCTAGGAATATTCATAGTACTAATTGCTTGGTATGACCAAAGGAAACCGGCAAAAGCTGAATCAGAGATTTTCAATTTGGTGGATGTAAAGTCAAAATCGGGAGGGTGTCAGTGGAGTTTTGCAATGTTTCAATGGATTTTGATCACAAAATTTTAAAGTTGGAGGTATTTTTGAGAATTTGGGGGGCATACTCTCAGGGAGGGTCTGGCTGAATCACTGACCTCAATCATGATGAGTGGCTGCGTTGAGAACCCACGATTTTCCGAATTTTAAGTCCAAGCTCTGTCAGTAATAGCCAGGGTGGCATAAGGCAATCTGCGGTTCGAGGCATGTGAACTTAATTGAGGTCCGTTCGCGAACACAATCCTGAGTGCACACTGCTACTGTTCGACAGAGTATTTTATTCTCCGTATTTCGAACCACGCGGAAAAACTAGGGCCCCAGACTGGTTAACTTGCCGAGACAGACATCTTCTCGCTCACTCCGCTCAATAAGAAAGGTTATTCAGATTGTGCAGAGTCATCAGAGAATCTGCCATGATTTTCAGTTGGAAGGGGAGGGGGGGTAGAGTCAAAATTGGGAGGGTGTGTGAGGGAGGAAGTTTTGAACTGTTTCTATCAATTTTTGATCGTGAAAAATAAAGTTTAGAGGTGCTCTCGAGAATTTGGGGGATGGCACTAGCACTGGTGGGACAGGTATCACTGAAAGTCATGCTTATTAGCCTTTTCAGTCAAGTGCACAAGTAAGAGTCTTGAAGCGGCATAACTATTACGATACCAACCACCATCGCTGCGCTGCATTAGTTATTCTTAAGAATCGATTATTCACTTGTGTCAGCGACTGGCAGGGGCTCTTCGGCAGGTGGGCGAAGCACCGCAACACCCCCTTACACCACCACTGATAATGACCACAAGCAACCTGCAGTAAAGCTATTGTACAAGCGTCTTGAATAGCATTAGTATTGGTATTATTATTATTATCATCGAATAATAATAATAATAATTTTAGTAATAAAATCGTATTTGAACTAAGATATCGTTTCTATAAGTTTCTATATTTTAATTACGTTTTAAAAAATCCCTGGATTTTGGGATATTCCTGCTCAACTTTTGCTGCACTGCCAGCCCTTCATACGACAGAATCTGACTGGTTTTCAATAATAATAATAATAAATTTATGCAAACAATATTTTTTTAGTAATATAATTATAATTTTCTGTAAGTGCTACAGCTTTAATTAATTTTCTCCTATGTGGGAGAATAAGTAATTTTATACATTCGTATATTTCTGGCGCCCTGGCAACCATTCTTATTGAGGTAGTTTACTGAAAATGTTTCTTCACTAGAGAATCTAAGTTCAGCCATCTACAATCTGTCCCGCTACAACGACCCTGAAAATTGGAAATGAAATATCGCTGACAATGACAATAAATATCTTTTTATGTTGATAATGTTTGTTTTAAAGTTAACTAACTTGACTTTGTGCAAACGTTTTACATAAAATAAAATGTTTTATAGGTAGTAGCATTAAAAATAAATTACTTTTTAAACTGCGCATGTTTATTATTTCCGTAATAATTTATTTTAATTTTTATGGCAACACTAACATACCATCAAGCCCTTAACAGTTTATGAAAAGTGTTTAACAGTTAGACATTGTTAGGAGACTCTCTAAAATTAACAAAGTTTTAGCAAAAACAGCAAAATCGAAATCTTAAAAGCAAAACCAGCAATCTACAAACAAAAGCAGCCTGTAACTATTTAAAAATTGAAGTGCAAGCCCTTATTCTTTGTGTATCTACTAGTTTTATGCTCTGGAACCACTGAACCAAAGATCACCATATACTCTGATATTTACCACCTTAAATTTTCTTTTTGCTCCTCTGTAAAATTTGCTGGAGTGGAGATTGCATCTTTTACTTTTAAGCCCTATAAATATAATGATCTTCATGATATAGAGACTATCTGTATACGAACAAGTTAATATATATGCTACTCTCAATACATTAGTATTCACTGTAACTTATACACTGAGCTGTAGCTTTGTAAAATGTGTCAGTTAGTTTGCCTCGAAGTACAGACAGGTCATTTGAAATAGGACCTTTAATGTAACTGAGGAATATCGTTACCAAACGACCGGTATTGTGCCGACCTGCCCGGAAATGTTTAGTATTTTTCTCTATTATGCTGGTGACCGGTATCAAGGTCTCAACGGCACTATCCCGATTGGATATTTTCTGAAATTAATTGTTAGTTAGAACCTCGTCGCTTATTAAATAATTAAAATCTTTGACATATTACTGGGGTTGCCAATCAGTCGGAATTTTCGGCGGTACGGATAGTAAAGTTACCACGTTTGTGATTAATACCGGTAGCTGGTACAGACTTAGTCCAGTCTAACAGGCATAATGTTAGGCCAAATACGGACATAATTGTTGAATTCCTGAAACTTCGCACACTGAGTCCTTTATGTTAACATACTAAAATTCCCCGCCCCTCCCATGCTTACGTCATCCAATATGGCGGCTAATACAATATGGCCGCCAGGTAGCCTGGTAGGCCAATAGGGTTTCAAATAAAGATATCCTGCTCCTGAACTACATTACATGTTTACATGAAGTAAACGCCATATTACGTAGCATGCATATAACTATTATGTATTAGATTTTCATAATAAAATGAAAATTATTTTCTATGTGAGAAAATTTTGAAGTTAAAATTACCTGTTATATTTTGTAACTCAACACAGTTTGTGCCATCATAGGGGCACAACTAGCGTGAATTGTAATTTGTCTTTAGTAATTTTGACTAGAGTACTCTGTATGCAAAGGAACGGCCTATTAGTAGCTGAATTATAACGTCTTTTAGAAAATGTTACAAAAATCTATTCTCTACCAGCGGTCGTCTGAACTCCGATTGTATCTAAGAGTTTAAGTTGGATATAATTGTTGAAGTCCTGAAATCTTGCACACCGAGTCCTTATTATGAATTTAATAACATATTAAAAGTACCAGACTCTCTCATGCTTGCTTAATCCAATATGATGGCTTAATTAATATGGCCGTAACGAGACTCTGGTATCTTATTTGCTACCTTTTTGGTATCTTGCTGCCGCTCAATAAATATGTTTCTCATGGTTAAGTGAATGTTATGATTGAGTATAAGAACGGTATCTATTCTTAACATGAGTCCCCAACCGTGAAGTAACTCAAATTGGATAACACTACCTTATAAACTGTGAGACAACTACTGTCTGTGATTATTGAACCCTGTAATGAGCTACGCGCTAGTGATCAGTCAGCTTAAATCGTTTGGTTCATTCTGTGAACGCAGGTTTGTTTCATCACAAAGCTCATCTTTTGAATTGTCTGTGTCAGAATCAGCAAGATTAGGTGAATTTCCACATTTCATGCCATGGCAGTAAGTACAAACATTGTGCATTGAAGACCAGCGCGCCGACATGTGCAGCGCGTACATTCAGCAGTTTTGCATGCACATGAAATTAATGTCAGGATAAAGTTTGGTGCTCGAGGCTGAAGGCAAGGAATAGGAAGAAGCTGTCCATTCAAAGTCTTCCATTCCCATTTATTTAGATTCAGATTGTGCTCTAACCATGACTGCACCTGGTGATATACACGCATGAAGTGCAGTCTACTTGCATCTGCTGTTGGAGGAAGTGTGGCGAGGTTAAATTGCGTTGATAAACGTTGATTTGCTACACATTTTACGTACATCAAGTAACGAAGAGAGTACAGTGTTTCGTCATTAGAACCACAATATACATGCAATAGGAATTTCTCTCCTGCAATTTCTACGTTCTCTTGTGTTTCTTCTGGCTGTGTGGACACTGATACAATTTTACGAATAGATTCACTTCTCTTTAACAACAAAAAGAATAATTTTTTTCTTTTTCCAAATGGTGCCGATGTGGTGTCACAGCCTGAAGCAGCACGCAGGAATAAGCGACTGTTTTGCATACAACAAAATTTATTCTGCATATTTTTTATGACATTAATGACTTTAGGCCAATTGCAATATTACCAGCTTTTGCAAAAGTATTTGAACAGATCTTATACAAGAGAATTGGTAATCATATTCAACCAGTTATTTCAGCTAAGCAGCATGGCTTTGTTTCTCAGAAATCCACTTTAACAAACTTAGCACTTGTTACGGACTACATAGCAAATTCGATGGACGAAGGCAAGCAAGTTGATGTGATTTATATTGACTTTGAGAAAGCATTTGACAGGGTTAATCACAATATATTACTGGAAAAATTAAATCACTATCACTTCTCACCCACTGTGATTATGCTCCTCTATTCGTACTTAACAAATCGCAAGCAATCAGTTGTCTATAAAGAATACAAATCATATGAATATTCTGCACTCTCAGGAGTTCCTCAAGGTTCGAACCTAGGACCTTTGTTATTCCTCTTATTTGTTAATGACCTTCCTGATTGTGTGTCTGATAATGAAAAATTGTTATTTGCAGATGACTTTAAAATATATACAAAAGTCAACTCTATCGGAGACTGCATAAGACTTCAGCAAAGCTTAGATAATATTGCAAACTGGTGTGCTATTAATCAACTTGGAGTCAACATAAGTAAATGTAAAGTATTATCATTTAATAGAAATAAAACCACTCATCAATTTGATTATTCCATTAATAAAATTGCACTAAACAGACCTACTGTAGTTAAGGATCTTGGTGTCACTTTTGACTCGAAATTGACTTTTAACATACATGTAACAAATATAACAAATGAAGCCTTGAAGTTACTAGGATTCGTAATTAGGACGGGAAGAGAATTCAACAACATATCAACATTGGAAAAAATTTACTATGCTTATGTTCGCTCCAAGGTAGAATATGCTTCTTCTATTTGGAATCCATATCAATTGAAACATTGCCAACAATTAGAGAAAATCCAATCAAAATTTCTTAAATTCCTGACCTTTAAAGAAACTCGAATCTATCCTGCTTATGACAGTTACAATGCAGTCATTAAGAACTTCAATATTCAGAGCTTAGAACAAAGGCGCAACATTGCTGATCTGTTATTTCTGCAAAAAATTGTTCAAAATAAGTTAGATTGTATGGATTTAGTTTCGACATTACAGTTTCGTGTCCCATCATCTAAAACTCGCGTTAATAATACTGGTTTCTTCCACTGTAAAAAGGCAAGAACCAATATCTTAATGAGGTCACCAATCTGGAGAATTTGTACTATATATAACCAACTCTGTACAGTTCACAATGATCTGGACGTATGCTATATGTCACCTAAAGAATTTAGAGATACAATTGTCAATAAACTCTGTACAGCTACTTTGTAAAGCTTAACACTATAATTAGGCCATTGCCTGTTGTGTTGTCACTAAATAAATAAATAAATAAATAAATTTATGTTGTACACTTTGTCAGACCGCACAGTACTGCCTGGTTTTATAAACATGGTATTTGTATTAACCGGTGCAGTGGCAATTAACAAAATTAATAAGTCTGTATCTTCTCCAACTACTCTTACATTGTCATTTGTGGTGGACAGCCCTATATCAGTATCAATAATAATACGATCAGCATCTGAATCCGCTTGTTTAACATGAATACCATTTGACACTAGGACATCTATGAGAACAGAAATGAATCTTGTTTTGTTGTGTTCATTGGCAAGAAACTGCGATTGGTTTGTGGTTACTACCATATTACTATGAAACACAATATCAGCAGATTTTTTACCCAGTTGTTGTCTTCTGCGCTCTTCCCCTTTTGTTGTTTGGGAGTCTAAATAACCATCAAAAATTACTGTTATGTTGTCTCCGTACGTTGTTTGCAAATACTGAACATATAGATGGTAGAAATCAGTGTAACAACATCCAGATGGCCAGACAACTTTATGGAGTAAATAACCACCATTTCAGACATAAACGGAATAAGACACTTAATTCTCACAAGGCACTTTGTCTTCAATAACTGATATTATGCTAGTCTTGTTGGATTTCGTCATGCAGCCATTAACAAACAGTGTTGAAGGAGTTTCTGAAAGTTCATGTGAAAAGCATAGGCGTAATTCCTCTTCAGTCCTTACAACACACAACAGGCCATGAAACAGCTGCAAATGATTAATTGGAGTTTCTTCTCCTCGGATGTTGAAAACCTGGTTTGTAACTGATGATAATGGTCTCACTTTATCTCGTCTTTGCAGCCGGACGTTAAAAAAGTTTGCCCTGTCATAGCTAACATAGCCTTCTTACCACATTCAACAGTAGAATCACAGTTAATTTCAACGCCTCCCACAACTCCAGTAGGAATAGATAGAAGTTTATTGTCTATGGTCTGAAAAGGATAATGTTCCAATAGGCAATTCTGAAACATTTCAGGAACCATTTCATCCACGGCCATGCGTCAGACCTCCAGAAGTCTTCATTGCTTTCATCAGAACTTGTTCTATAATCATATCAATCCATACACCTGCCCACGGATTTTGTGATCGACGCACTGTAAAGTCACCATGAGAGTAGTCTGAGAATTCTTCTGGAGGTAGGTTTTCTTTGAGCTGAAGCATCTTTTTCAAATACAACTGGGAACATTTGGCATAGTGTATGTGGCCTGCAGCATGGAAATGAGGTAGGATTTGATGTACACAATACAAATGCAAATCGCAGTCCCCAGTTCGTTCTGCCCTGACATACAGGCGCATGAGATCCACCTGATGTATGTACTTATAAGAAGTGTCATCCACAGTAGTTTATTCTACAGCACTTTCATCGACAGCACTTTCATCCACAGCTTTTTCATCTACATTTCCTTCATCACCACAAGTTACATCGTCTGCAGTTTCATCGACAGCTCTTTTATTGACAGCAGTTTAGTCGACAGTAGTTTCATCGACAGCATTTTTATCGACAGCTTTTTCATCGACAGTACTTACATCGACAGCATTTTCAACTATAGCTCTTTCATCGACAGTTGTTTCATTGACAGCACTTTCATCGGCAGCACTCATCGACAACGCTTTCATCGACAGCTTTTCTTTGACAACCAGTTTTATCGACAGCACTTTCATCGACTTTACTTTCATCGAGAGCAATTTCATGGTGGTTTTCACGTGTAAGAGGTCGTCTTCTATAAAAGCTTGTACTGTAGTAACGTACACATTCCCAAAGACATTTGCGTTGTTTTTTTCCTTTTTCTTTGTTTCACAATATCAGTGATTTGCCCCTTTTACTGGTTGTAAATATCACTCTATTCTGCTTCATGTGTATTGATAATTCACATGAGATTGGAAACAAAATTAATGTTGCCAGCTTCTCTGCAACGGAATCACTACAACGAGTCTTTAAAGTCTCGCTTACTCGAAAATTATTCCTTCACACTTAAGATTGAGTGAGAAATCTCGGAAATTTTTCACACATGAAAACTAACGGTATGTTGTTAATCGCATATATGATCATAATACTCTAAATAGTACTGATGTGAAAAAAAAACAATATCGTCCTTATTGTCCTCGTCCTCAGTAACTTTTCAGAATGGAAGCGGGTGGGGATGAAGTGTACTTCAGAGGAAAACTATTTGGCAGATTTAAAACTTATAGGAGACATTTAGTATAATACGGGAAACTTTCCTCATTTTCGTCTTAAGTCACACACTATTTTCGTCTCTCCTTTCAAACTGGATATACCTTCACCGATACCTTCACCAAAAGTATCAATAAAATACACGTATACGAACTTAAAGCTTCCCTCCCTTAAAATAAAATGAAATAAAATATATTGCTCCCCATTACAAAATGCAACACCAAGAGGAGATATCGTAAGAAGATCAAATTTGTAGAATATGTAGGGATGGAAAGTCAACTGTAATAGTCGCGCGAACTTGCTGTCGCTGTAACTTGTCGATAAAAGTGCAGGTAATGAAACTAAGAGCTGTCGATAAAAGTACTGTCGATGAGACTCCTTCGATGAAACTGCTGTTGAAGAAACCTTTGTTGATATTATTTTATGTTGGCGATGTAAATAGCTGTTGATGATAATGTTGTTGGTGCGAAAGGTGTCGATGAAACTCCTGTCAATGGAAAAGTTGTCGATGAAACTGCTGTCGATGAAAAAGCTGTCGATGAAACTGCTGTCAATGGAAGTGTTGATGTATAAGCTGTCGAGGAAACTGCATTCGATAAACCTTCTGTCGATGAAAAAGCTGTGGATGAAATTGCAGTCGATGGAAAAGCTCTCCATGAAATTGCTACCATGAATGTGATGTCAATGAAAGTGCTGTCGATGAAAATGCTTTCAATGAAAAAGCTGTCGATGAAATTGCAGTCGATGAGAAAGCTGTCAATGAAAGTGCTATCGATAAATCTGCTGTCGGTGAGAAATCTGTCGATGAAAAAGCTATCAGTGTAAAAAGCTGTTGATGAAAATGCTATCGATGAAAGTGTTTTCGATGGAAGTGTTGTCAATGAAAGCGCTGTGGATAAAACTGCTCTCGTTGAAACTACTGTCCATGAAATGTTCCGTCGATTAATTGTGTTGTCAATGAATTGTTCGTCGAGGTTTTTGTTGTCGACGAAATGTTGCCAATGGAATGACGTGTGACCACTAATCAATTGGCATCATCAGAAGCACAATATTATGGTTAATATTTTCATGGGTACCATTTCCCTTCTATTAATATAATGGGTAGCTTCTTTGGTATGAATTCACTGTGGGCATAAAACCTTTATTTTTAAAAAACAAACACCTCTGCAGTACACATTAATTCATGAGTACATGTCATGAATACGTTGTGCACCTATATATCTTGTCGGCAGATTCAATTGAATAATGGGTACAATATGCCAGGTTTGTACTCACAATGTTTGAGAAGCAGTGACGAACCCAGAGTAGAATTTTGAGGGGCGGTTGTTTGCCACCCAATTCTTGGGAGGTAACAGAAAAAAATGATGGTGCAATATGAATCCCTGTGTCCGTCACTGCCTCTGAAAAATAGTGACTATAGAAAAGAAGACATATAAAGGTATTGCAAAATGATTCTCATGCTTTCTGGCGTCCGAATGAATCATAAAATGGACTGGACAAAATGTAGCATGAAAAGAAGTAAAAATAAAATAAAAATAAACAATTAAAATGTGTTGAGCTAAACAAAGGCAGAATAAATACACTCACCGCATAGTGGGGCAAAATGCGTAAATAGTTGGCAAAAGGGCCAAAAATAAGGTCAGTGATATGCGGGAACGAATATTTGAAGTGAAAGTACAAAAGGGCCTTCAGACTATGCTGAGGGGGTGAGGTGGTGAACTTTCAGTGTTTCCTCAATCGTTTAACTCTCGCCTCCAACACCTATACAAATCATACCTTATTTCCAATCAATAGTATCAAATGATACGAAATTGATAAGCCAGTTTACTCAATTCAAGAACAATGGTAATGAAGAAATACCTGTATCAGGATATTTACTAACCATTAAATTTATTACTATAATTCGCAACGAGTTAATTACTTTATGTTGAAGGTCGTCACCAGAAATCGAACAGGAATTTTTCATTCGAAAAGATTGACTGGGAAAAATATGGGAAATGTAATACAACTTATCGGCGAAAACTCCGAGTTACTATACAACGTAACCAAATGAACTAAATTTCGTGAAACAACTTCGCGTTCAATTGACATCGTGTAGTACACGCAACAGCAAACATCAGGAATTCTCAAAACCATGAGGTTTTTTTAGTCATGAGTCAAGAAGAATATTATTTTACTGTTAGCATAAAACTGTTAATTATTGTACAGTTTAAAGCTTGTTGTTAATTAATCTATAGATTGTAATATAATAACTAGAAAATAGTGAAAACAGATTCTAAGTAATTAAAAAAGGCGTTTAAAATCTTTTTATAAATATGTTAACTTTGTTTCCAAACAACGATTTATTTTAAAGACTGAAATGGTATGAAAACACTAAAAAGCTTTAAAACAACGTTTATTTTCAAAATTATTTCAACTCACTCATATTTTCCTGTATTAAAATTAGTTCTCTAATACTTATTAAAATTATTGTGAAGTGGTGGATTTCAGAAGATTGAGTAAATATTTCTAAAACCTTGAGGACATATTGTAAAATGTATTTCTTTAAAATGTATTATTCAGAGTTTATTTGAGAATAATTTCCTGTAATTTGATGAAAACTGCTTCAAACTCTTACTTTACTCTTTGAGCAGTTTAACCATAATCTTAATACAAATTGATCAATATTTGGAGGGACAAATTCCGTGGAAACCCAAAAGTATGACAACAGCAAACCTAATCATTTCATTTTCAAAATGTAAATTAATTTTCTTTTGATTTAATATATCGCGGCTCCAAATGTCGCTTAGTATAACACTGAACTGGAAAGCTAAGTATTCGAAATTCCTGATTGCAGGAATTTGAAACAACAAAATTTAAGCAAACGCGACTTGACTAAATAACGCCATTGAGCTCTTTAATGCTACCTCCCGGTATTTTGGGAACAAGAAAAGGTGGCAGATATTCAGAACTAATAATATGTAGGCAAATGCCCGCTAGCAGGATTGCCAGAAAATAACTGACCTAGTTATCATAGGAGATCTGCAATGACGCACATTGGTGCTGTGGTCTCGACATAGAAAGTCCTTGTTAAATCAGGCAATCATATTTTCCTGAATTTCACAACGATTGTGAGTTATAATCGCTGAAAGTCATATCTATATTAAAAGAGTCGGATGTCTTGATGTTCTCCAAGTACAAGAAACAACATAAAATTTATTTAGTATGTAAGAAAGTAAATAAATAGTATGATAATCTGTGGTGTACCCGAATATCTTAATAGAAACACAATATATTTCTTTGTAATTTACACATGTATATCACTTTTTGTATTCTAGATTAAATAACAAGCCACTTTCAAATTTCTCTTCTAACGAGACATTATTTTGTAAGATTTTTTTTTTCAATAACTGCACAAATTGCTCCCTAAATGTGTGGCATTTATAGGCTTATTTGTAGTTACCAACGTACCTGAACGTTGTTCTTGTCTTTGTCGCTTTAGTTTGCAAGGTTAATGCAAAGTATTTGGACAAGTTTCTATTCAACGAGGAGAGTGACGTAATTAGGGAGCTTTGTTCTTAATAACGAAACCATGCAATGATTTCATTTCGTATTTTTTTCCACGCCCACACACAAATCTTTATAACTAAGCTGGTATGAAGATGTCTTAAGTAAGTTTCCACGCAAGCAACTTTATTGGAATTCTAAATAGTATGGTTTACTGTCTACATTAGATATGCATTTAAGGTACCGTTATTTGGCTCATCTACCTTATTCTATTTTCATAATATTTCATATTTCAAAAATTAAATTTTCGCTTATTTCGACGTCGAAAAAAAAATCTTGAATTCCGTAATTTAACAAAAAATCAATAATCCAGTGCATATCAAAATACATTAGAATTCGTATTTAGGGCCTCTATATATATGTGTGTGTGTGCGTGTGTGTATATATATGATATGAATTATATTTTCATGTCTAGATGTTCTGAAAGAACTGGTGGTAAACCAAAACGCTTAAAGAAAAATCAATATGAAAACTATTTACAAAACTATGCAAAACTTAGAACAAATCAATTCTGTTATCAAAGCTCTGGACAATCTCATGCTAGATATGTATGTCATTCTATGCGCTCCCCGAAATTCATGTCTGATCTGTGTAAAAAAATGAAAGTGACAGTGTTTGTGTTGACGTTACGTAAAATGTTCTTGTCCAATTGGAATGCTTTTTTTGAACATGATCAGACAATGGATACGTCTGGGAAGTTATAATATCAGTTTGATTATAAAGTTATTATCTTGAGAGATATATCTTGGATAGAAAATGGAGGACCCCAAAAATCCATTTTCGAAACCATATAGAGCAAATTTGGCATAAATGTGTATTATCAAGAGTAGTTTGAGAAAATGTCACAACCAGACAAGTTTCATGTCATAGGGTAGTGTTTAATAGCGTTGAACATGGCGCAATTTGTACCTACAAACTACGATGTGCGGACAGCATTGATTTTTTGTTACCATTTGAAGAAAACTGCTGAAGAATCGCATCGCATGCTTGTCGAAGCTTACGGTGATCATGCTCTTGGTAAGTCACAGTGCTATGGGTGGTTTACAAAATTTAAAAGTGACGATTTTGACGTGAGAAACGAAGAACGTGGAAGACCACCGAAAAAGTTTGCAGACAGCGAATTGCAAGCTTTGTTGGGTGAGGATGACGCTCAAACGCAACAACTCGCGGATCAATTAAATGTGACACGAGAAGCAGTTTCCATACGGTTAAAAGCCACGGGAAAATTCAGAAGGTGGAAAAATGGGTTCCACATGCATTGACTGAACGACAGCAGGAAAACCGAAAACCCACTTGCAAAAATCTGCTCACCAGGTACAAAAGGAAATCATTTCTCCATCGAATTGTAACTTATGACGAAACGTGCATCTATTTCGGGAATCCTAAGCGTAAAAGATCATGGGTAACTCCAGAAGAACCGGCGACATCGACTGCAAGACCAAATTGCTATGGACGGAAGACAATGCTTTGTGGTTGGTGGGATCAGAAGGGAAGTGATAGATTATGAACTGCTGAAATCGTTAATACCCAACGTTACCGACAACAAATGATCGATTTGCATCAAGCTTTGAGTGAAAAACGACCAGAATATGACCAAAGACAACATAAAGTGATTGTGCTTCACGATAATGCACCCTGCCACACAGCAAAACCGGTCAAGGAAACGATTGCGACGTTTGGCTGAGAAATCCTTCTCCATGCGGCTTACTCACCAGACTTGGCGCCTTCCGATTTTCACTTATTTTTATCCATGGGACACGCACTTGCTGACCAACGCTTCAGATCTTACAAAAATGGCTTGATGCCTGGTTTGCAGCACAAGAGGCACAGTTTTTTGGTCTGGCATCCACACATTGCCAGAACGATGGCAAAAATGTATCGCTAGCGATGGCCAATACTTCGAATAAAATAGTTCTTAGCATTGTCATCCAATCATTGTGTCTTTTCTGTACATAAATTCCGGTTTCATATTTACGCACCTGGTATACTTTGTTTCAATGAACTCATTAAATATATTACAAAACAAAGGAATAAATAAATCTTCAAACTTATGATACAAGTCGAGTCCCAAACCATTAAGCTGATTTGATGTCTTATTATTAAACGAATGTTATAGAACGCCTTCACGAACTTCGTTAATCACGAAAGGAGCCTCTTACGATTCTGTAACTTAGTGCGTGAGAATCGAATTATTAAAGAAACATGTTTTTGCGTCACTTGCCTTCATATTTTATTTTTATTTATTTATTTTTTATTCCTTTTATTTTAATATTCTTTTACCTTCAGGTGCTCTCGCTTGTCAATGATATTTGCTTTCCTATGTTCCCATTCTGCATTGGATTTCGTAACTTTGCTAATTCGTCACCATGTATAGTAGTAGTTTGTTTTCTTTTGAATACTTTTCATGTTTGACAATTTCGTAGTAATTTCAAAATATGTGCTTAATTTAATTTATAAAAAGAAGTATTTTATTACGTAATAAAAGTTTTTTATCACATCATTTAATAATCTTATATAATATTCGCACTGTGATGTTTCTGATAGTCTTAACTATGCTGTTTGTATATGTGCCATTCCACGTCAAATCATCCAACACTAGTGGCATAATTACATTAGAAAAATCTTATTTTTGTACATGTTTTTCTATATGACCGAGGATATTGGAAGGACTCTTGGAAAATATGTTTTGCCTTTATTTCTTCCCATATTAGTATGTTTTCAACATTGCGGTTGACATTTGAATGTGTCAAAACCTTAAGAGCTGGAGAGCTGAAACAAAAACCGTTGTGTAGATCCTGAAGTGCACTTTAAAGATTAGGAAGTTACTTTTATCAACATCAGATCCTCTATCCTAAAATTTTTGGAGCTAAAGGAAGTGAATACAACGCTGAAAATTTTTCTAATATTTAAATCTAATAACCGTGTTCCTGCATGCAAAAATCATGGCCTTAAATCACGCACCTCATTCTACGGGGGTTCAAAGATTGTCATTCCCTGAAAAATGCTCGATTTTATGCTTAAATATCTCAGATGGGTACCTATCATAAAATCTTAAATTTGATGCCAAGGTAGCCTTGTATGTACCGAACGTAGTGCAATTATTATTACTTTATTTTTTTTTGTTTGGTCTGCTCTCGTTTTCTTCGTCACAATATGCAAATTGAAACGTGAAAAAAAAACGTTGCCTTTAATTGAATCTCTTTTCTGTACGGGGTTCAAACATGGCGTTTAGACAAAAACATCTGAATTTCGGTCTTAAGTATCTCAGATGAGTTTTCATGAAATAACCTGATATTTAGTGTCAAGAAAGCGTTGTTCATGTTCATCTCACAAACAAAATTTCAGCATATATTTCGAAATGGTTTCTGTGTTGCAATTGGCTTACTTCGGAATTGCTACGCTACCTGAAAGTAACAGTTTTAATTCTTATGAACTGCCTTCTATTGGCCAAACCACTCAAAATAAAAAAAAAATTGTCATTTCAGAACATACAAGCCTTCCCCTAGAACATATTACAGATGTTTGAATGAGAACCTATTGGAGACATTTAAGCCCGACATGGTGCACTTTTCTATATGTTTGAACCTCCGTAGCAAAATGTCTGTGTGATTTAACGCCTCGGTCCTTCGTATGCAATCATTTAGTTCGTAGTTCTACACTAACTCTATGACTGACAGAACGCCGCAGAAACGAACATTTGTCATTGGGTTCTACCCTGTGCAATATAAATTCTGGTTTCATCACAAACACCTATCTCTCAAAGTTATCTTAATCCAAAGTTATCGGTCTTTGCAACAGTCTCTTTCTATTCGGCTTACTAGCCATTATGAAATAAAATTTTCTATTTTCTCGCTTCCTGTAAGCTCCTCCCATTTCGTATCATATATTTTTTCAAAACCTCAGTTTCAAAAAGACTTAATTTATTTATCGTATTAAAATTTTCACAACCGTAAATTATTACCGGAAAAATATTCGTTCTGTACATTTTTCTCACATTCTGCAAGTTTTAAAATAAGCTTATGCATTCATCTTCTGAATCAATGGTGACGGCTTTCCGTTTGAAGCAAAGGGCGGACATTTCAAATGAGATGGGAGAATAGGCGTTAAAACCTGATTGCTTAACTAAAAGGATAATTTCAATGAACACAGTTTATAATATAAAATATTTTATGTTTTTCTACAAATAAACGACTGCGAAGAAAGGTGGACAGAAACGCTTATTACATAGGAAATACGGAGACGAAGAAAAGACGTCATGTCATCAGTAATACTGAAAATATACAATACTTCTAGAAAAAATACTTTTATGATCTTGCGATCTATATTCTTAATTTGGAAAGAGACTAATTAAAACAAAATATAAAGTTTGAAACTTTAGATTCGCTTAACACCTTTACTTAGAATAATGTAATATACACTGACAAGAGCATTAGAAATACAGTATTTATATGACAAGTAAAGGTATGTATTCACGAATCTGGGATGCTAACTAGACATGTGTCAGTCGATGGAACGTAGCAAACTCATAACTACACGGTAATCTTAGCGGGAGAGGGCGTTCGTGTCAAACGCTAGAACAAATCAAAATTAATATGAAGGTCTATACAGTACGTGTTAAAAATTCCGGAACGGCTAAATTGCTAGGTTAGAACGAGGTTTCGTGAAACAATGTAACAGAAAAAGTTGTCAGGAAATCTTCAGAGCTATCCGAAAGACTAGCCTAACTCATTGTACAGGACCCTTTTTAGGACCCATGAGACCAAAGTTCGATTTTTCAAATGGGGCTCCCAAGGTTTCACTACACATTCTGTAATTACTGAAAAAACAGTGTTACGTAGAATATGGACCATGGGCGCCACAGAGCATAAATAGGTAGTGAGAAGCCTCAGTGATATAAGGATTTAAGGACAGACTATGAAATCTTACTTGCAAGAGAAACATTTGCAGGAAACGAACAGAGTCATTGGACGGGGTGGCTAAATCCCATGTCCGGGCCGTGTGTCGGCTCTATTGGCCCTATGTTTGATATTCCAAATTTGACCCCACATGGTTCACATTACAGATTGTGACTCCAGTGGAAATACATGAGGATAGGGATGTAATTAACTTGACGATTTCTTTCTTTCTTTCTTCAACTCCTTATGTGCGTCTGGGTGAAGTGACGTGGCGTGAAGATAGGGTTTTCGACGCTCCGATTTTATTTATTTATTTCGACTTATTTATTATGGCGGAGTTAAGGTCACAATACCTTTTCTTCTACTCAGCCATA
>JAGDQP010038619.1:0-13039 GCA_022664845.1 Lepisma saccharinum
AAGGGTTTTATCTAATAAAATTATTTAAGAAAATACTTCATGAGACGTTGCTATACTAAAGTTCACAGGTAGAACGACCACTCCATTCTATATCAGTCAAACTGATATTTCTCTTAGCAATTTTTACATTTTGCGTACAACAGTTATGGAAACTTAGATTCACTATTCCAAACGGTAACAAAAACCACATGAGTTTTTGTAAACAATTAAGAATAAGAATAAGTTCTTTCGTGATTGTCTAAAGTATCATTTTAAGTTGATACTGCAGAATATGAAAACAAAACAAAACTTAACACAAACAAAGAAAAATTACCACAACAAATGAAACAATTACTATTACATTACATGATTCTTTTTTTGTTTCCGTAACAATAAATTTTAACATGTAGTGCAACACAAAAACTTTTTAAACAAAGGACTGACATACAATATGAGAGAACTTATTCTTGATGTGCAAAACTATTTTCTAAATAAAGTTATTTTGTACAAAAAGATTTCATTTATGACATTGTCATGAAAGATTTTAGAAAAAAGATTGGCATGCAATGCATCAAAAACTTTTTGTTAAGCAGAAACAAACTTTTTTCTACAAGTATCTGTCATAAAACTTTTTAGAAATATTCTTACCAACAAAGAAAACAAAAAATATTTTATACTTTCAAATACTGAATTCTGTTGAACAGAAAAATAAAAGTTCCAACTAAAAAAATTTCATAAACAGAAAACAAAAATAAGCTGTTCAGAAAAAATGTACATGCAACGAAATACTCTACAATACAAAAAAGCAAAATGGTTTCATACTTTGCGACTTGTCATGCAAAATAAAAGTTATAACTATGAAATACACAAGCAAGCAAAACTTTTTAGAAAGTTTCTCAAAAGATAAAAAAATGTGTAGAAAATACATTTGCAAACAATAACAGAAGATCCAAATGAAACAGGTACAAGAACGAAAACTATTTTCTTTTTATTAACAATGATTTGCATGGAAACACTTTCTCATCTTAGGTTATGTTACTATATTGTATCCTTGAATGAAGGAGCAAGTGACTCAGTAAAATCACAATGCAATACTTTTTCATGTTACGTTAGTTTCTGTACATCTCTTCTTGAAGAAAAAACCAAACCGACTCACCGAAATTCATATGTCCACACTTCATCTTCAGGCATTGTTGGAATGCATAACCCTACACGGGCAAAAATCAAGCATACATTATACTGTAATGCTGGGCTGCATAACCTACCAGGGGCAAAAGGACACAAAAAAAGGAAAAGCCATTTCGAGTCGTCGAAATTTATCGGTCAACCTTGCACTTAGAACCATTGGATCTGCCGCAATACCATTCTTTTCTTTCAACGCAAGTCAGCAAAACAGTTAAATTCATGCCAGTTAGTTAATTGTTAATCAAACTAATGTAATTACTAAATATATTTATTTGTGTGTCATATTCAAAGGTACTTGAAGTTTCTTGCATTCATATCAATTGTCGACAATAATAATTTCATTTTTTTATTTCGTTTTCAAAAAAATATTAATCTCTAGCCTTTCTGCTTTTTTTTCTCTTCAACTAAATTGGTGTTGGCCTCTAGCAATGACTTCATTATCTCCAGTTGTGGTTTGGATCAGAAAGGATCATGAAAAAAAAGGTAACTCTTTCCTTTTCTTCTTCAAAACTAATTAATCTTTATGTGTTTTCTTTCTCTTCGTTCAAGGAAAGGGGAAAACATGGCTTGAGGCAATCCGGAGTACGTTTGTCTGGTAACAGTCAGAGTCTCATGCAATAACCAAGTGTTTAATTAATGTGTAATTAAATCATGGAGTAGCAAAGCAGGGTACCAACATGGCCTGCGGCATTCCGGGGTACGTTAGAATGATGATACTACTAGCAGCACCAACGCCGGGATGCTAGCACTAACCAGCACCAAGGTAGCACTAACGATTGGTATAGTTACTTTCGTTAGTTCTTTAATTTTGACATGTGTGTATGCTAACTTGACATTAAGTTGGCATATAACAAAAAAGTAACTCTAGTTTTATGTCTACAGCAGCACTAACGCCGGAATGCTAGCACTAACCAGCACTAACGATTTGGTATAGTTACTTTCGTTAGTTTTTAATTTTTACTTGTGTGTATGCTAACTTGATGTCAAGTTGGCATACATCAAAAAAGTAACTCTAACTATTTGTCTATGGCAGCATTAACGCCTGATGTTGGCACTAACCAGCACTAACGATTGGTATAGTTACTTCCGTTATTGTTTTAATTTTGATGTGTGTATGCTAACTTTACTTTAAGTTGGCATACAACAAAAAAGTAACTCTAACTTTATGTCTATAGCAGCACTAACGCCGGGATGCTAGCACTAACCAACACTAACATAGCACTGATGATTGGTATAGTTACTTTGATTAGTGCTTTAATCTTGATATGTATGTATGGTAATTTTAGTTTAAGATGGCATACAACAAAAAGCGTCTCAAGTTTTATGTCTATAGCAGAACTAACGCCGGTATGCTAGCACTAACCAGCACTACCAATTGGTATAGTTACTTTCGTTAGTGCTTTAATTTCGATATGTGTGTATGCTAACTTTACTTTAAGTTGGCATACAACAAAAAATTGGCTGTAATTTTGGCTATAGCAGCACTAACGCCAGTATGCTAGCACTAACCAGCACTAACGATTGGTATAGTTACTTTCGTTAGTGCTTTAATTTTGATATGTATGTATGCTAACTTTAGTTTAAGATGGCATACAACAAAAAGCCTCTCAACAATTTGTGTTTATTGAATAGCTGTGATGATCAATATGAGTGTCTGATTGCTAGAATAACTGTAAAGGGGAGACCAATGTTTATCTGTGTTGTATATTTTGAACCGGTTTCAGGTATTGATTTGTATGATAACCTATTTGCATGCATTGAATCCACTTGTCCGCAAGGCAGTCCTATTCTCCTCATTGGTGATTTCAACCTACCGGAGATAACCGGTACCGAATTCGATTTTGAGCAAAGCGCATCTTTAAAGTGTAGAAATTTATATAATTTTATAAATTTTTATGATTTGAGATCATTCAACAATGTTGCCAATAATAATAATCGCACACTAGATCTAGTTCTATCAAATCTTGAAAATGTTGAAGTTAATAGAGAATTGTTACCGTTGGTACCGGAAGATATCCATCACCCAGCTATAATAATAGAAATAGTTAACAGAAAGGTCAAGAAAGAAAAGCAGAAAAGTAACACTTATTATTATAATTTTAGGAAGGCAAATTTTCTGATGTTGTATCAGGAACTACAAGCTATTGATTGGGAACTCTTACAAGCGTATCGGAATGTTAATAACTTAGTGAGTAAATTCTATGATATTGTCTATGAAATATTTGATAGGTGTGTTCCTCGTAAAATAAGTACTGTTTCAAAGTATCCGTGTTGGTTCACCAAAGATATTATTAGAAAACTTAAGGTCAAGGCATATTATCATAAACAATCCAGGGTCAAAATCATGAACTCAGCACCTTTCTATCAAGAATTTGCTCGATTACGTAGGGAAATTAAGAAAGACATTAGAATTGCTTATAAGAGTTTTATAATTAATTCTGAAAATAATATTAGTACCAACTCGAGCGAACTGTGGAATTTTATCAAAAATAAAAAAAGGCACCTACCGCCAAATGTATTAAAATTTGAAGGTCAGGAGCTATCTAGAAATGATGAGATAGGAAATGCATTCGCTCAGTATTTTCAATCGGTATTTCTATCCTCCTCTCACACATATAATAATCTTAATGGTGATGCTGTTAGTAATAGAAATGATGAAATAGGGATACTGTGCATTGACCAAATTCAACTAAAGGAAGTTGAAAATGCTATCAAAAATTTAAAATCGAAAACGTCAGTTGGTTCTGATGGTATACCCTCATATGTAGTTAAGGGATGTGTTGATATATTTAAATATCCCCTATTGATAGCATTTAACTTATCCCTAAAAACATGTACTTTCCCCGACAAATGGAAATCTGCCCTGGTTTGTCCTATCCCAAAATCTAATAATACTAGAGACATTAATGACTTTAGGCCAATTGCAATATTATCAGCTTTTGCAAAAGTATTTGAACAGATCTTATACAAGAGAATTGGTAATCATATTCAACCAGTTATTTCAGCTAAGCAGCATGGCTTTGTTTCTCAGAAATCCACGGTAACAAACTTAGCACTTGTTACGGACTACATAGCAAATTCGATGGACGAAGGCAAGCAAGTTGATGTGATTTATATTGACTTTGAGAAAGCATTTGACAGGGTTAATCACAATATATTACTGGAAAAATTAAATCACTATCACTTCTCACCCACTGTGATTAGGCTCCTCTATTCGTACTTAACAAATCGCAAGCAATCAGTTGTCTATAAAGAATACAAATCATATGAATATTCTGCACTCTCAGGAGTTCCTCAAGGTTCGAACCTAGGACCTTTGTTATTCCTCTTATTTGTTAATGACCTTCCTGATTGTGTGTCTGATAATGAAAAATTGTTATTTGCAGATGACTTTAAAATATATACAAAAGTCAACTCTATCGGAGACTGCATAAGACTTCAGCAAAGCTTAGATAATATTGCAAACTGGTGTGCTATTAATCAACTTGGAGTCAACATAAGTAAATGTAAAGTATTATCATTTAATAGAAATAAAACCACTCATCAATTTGATTATTCCATTAATAAAATTGTACTAAACAGACCTACTGTAGTTAAGGATCTTGGTGTCACTTTTGACTCGAAATTGACTTTTAACATACATGTAACAAATATAACAAATGAAGCCTTGAAGTTACTAGGATTCATAATTAGGACGGGAAGAGAATTCAACAACATATCAACATTGGAAAAAATTTACTATGCTTATGTTCGCTCCAAGGTAGAATATGCTTCTTCTATTTGGAATCCATATCAATTGAAACATTGCCAACAATTAGAGAAAATCCAATCAAAATTTCTTAAATTCCTGACCTTTAAAGAAACTCGAATCTATCCTGCTTATGACAGTTACAATGCAGTCATTAAGAACTTCAATATTCAGAGCTTAGAACAAAGGCGCAACATTGCTGATCTGTTATTTCTGCAAAAAATTGTTCAAAATAAGTTAGATTGTATGGATTTAGTTTCGACATTACATTTTCGTGTCCCATCATCTAAAACTCGCGTTAATAATACTGGTTTCTTCCACTGTAAAAAGGCAAGAACCAATATCTTAATGAGGTCACCAATCTGGAGAATTTGTACTATATATAACCAACTCTGTACAGTTCACAATGATCTGGACGTATGCTATATGTCACCTAAAGAATTTAGAGATACAATTGTCAATAAACTCTGTACAACTACTTTGTAAAGCTTAACACTATAATTAGGCCATTGCCTGTTGTGTTGTCACTAAATAAATAAATAAATAAATATAGCAGAACTAACGCCGGTATGCTAGCACTAACCAGCACTAACAATTGGTATAGTTACTTTCGTTAGTGCTTTAATTTTGATATGTGTGTATGCTAACTTTACTTTAAGATGGCATACAAAAAAATCCGCTATAGTTTTATGTCTATAGCAGCACTAACGACGGGATGCTATCACTAACGAGCACTAACGCAGCACTAACGATTGGTATAGCTACTTTCTTTAGTTTTTAATTTTGACATGTGTGTATGCTAACTTGACGTCAAGTTGGCATACAACAAAAAAGTAGTTCTAACTTTTTGTCTATGGCAGCACTAACGCCTGGATGCTAGCACTAAGCAGCAATAAGAATTGGTATAGTTACTGTGGGGTGTGCTTTAATTTTCCTAACTTGACGTAATTTAGCACACAACCAAAAAGTATCTCTAGTTTTTTCCATAGCAGCACTAACGCCGGGATATCAGCACTAACCAGCACTAACGTAGGACTAAAGATTGGTATAGTTTCTTTGGTTAGCTCTTTAATTTTGACATGCGTGTATGTTAACCTGACGTCACGTTGGCATACAAAAAAGTCGCTGTAATCTTATTTCTATAGCACCACTAACGCCGGGACGCTAGCATTAACAAAAACTAAGATAGCACTAACGATTGGTATTGCTACTTTGGTTAGTTCTGTTACTATCACATTTGTGTATACTAGCTTGATGTCAAGTTGGCATTAAACAAGGAAGTAGCTCTAATTTTATTTCTACAGCAGCACTAAGGCCAGTATGGTAGCTAACCACCACAACCACTAACCAGCACAAGCGTAGCACTAACAATTACTGCAGTTACTTTGGTTAGTGCTTTAATTCTCGTAACTAGACGTCAAGTTGGCACACAAGAAAAAAGTTGCTCTAATTTTATGGCTATAGCAGCATTAACGCCGGAATGATAGCACTAACCAGCACTAAAAATTGGTACAGTTATTATGGTTAGTGCTGTAATTTTGACATCTGTGTATGCTAACTTGCCGTCAATTATGCATACAGGAAAGAAGTCGCTCTAATTTTTTCTCTCTGGCAGCCCTAACGCCGGGATGCCAACACAAACCAGTACTAACGTAGCACTAACCATGGGTATAGTTACTTTAGTTCTTTGATTTTGAAAGGTGTGTATGCAAACTTGTCATCGAGTTGGAATATAACAAAAAGGTCACTCTAATTTTATGCCTATAGCAGCACTAACGCCGGGATGCTAGCGCTAAATAGCAGTAGCGTAGCAATAACGATTGGTATTGTTACTTTGGTTAGTTCTGCTATTATGACATTTGTGTATGCTAACTTGACGTCAAGTTTTCATTAAACGGAAAAGCCGCTCTCATTTTATGTCTATAGCAGCACTAACGCAGGTATGGCAACGCTAACCAGCACAAACGTAGCACTAACAATTGGTATACTTGCTTTAGTTAGTGCTTTAATTTTCCTATTTTGACGTGAAGTTGGCATACAACATAAAATTCGCTCTAATTTTATGTCTATAGCAGCACTAACGCCGGGATCCTAGCACTAACCAGCACTAACGATTGGTACAGTTATTATGGTTAGTGCTGTAATTTTGACACGTGTGTATGCTAACTTGCTGTCAACTTTGCATACAGCAAAGAAGTAGGTCTATTTTTTGTCTATGGCAACACTAACGCCTGGATGCTAGCACTAAGCAGCACAAACGATTGGTATAGTTGCTTTCGCTAGTGCTTTAATTTTGACATGCCTGTATGCTAACTTGCCGTCAAGTTCGCATTAAACAAAAAAGTCACTCTAATCTTGTCTGCAGCAGCACTAACGCGGGGATGCTAGCACTAACCAGCGATAACAATTGGTATAGTTACTTCGGTTAGTGCTTTAATTTTGATATGTGTGTATGCTAACTTTGCTTTATGTTGGCATACAACAAAAAAGCCGCTCTAGTTTTATGTCTAAAGCAGCATTAACGCCGGAATGCTAGCACTAAGCAGCACTAACATGGCACTAACGATTGGTATAGTTACTTTCGTTAATTTTTAATTTTGACATGTCTACATGTTAACTTCCCGTCAAAATGGCATACAACAAAAAGTTCCTCCAGTTTTGTCTATAGCAGCAATAACGAGTTAATGCTAGCATCAACCAGCACTTACAATTGGCATAGTTTCTTTCGTTAGTGCTTTAATTTTGATATGTATGTATGTTAACTTTACTTTAAGTTGCATGCAACAAAAAAGTCGCTCTAATTTTATGTCTATAGCAGTACCAACGACGGGATGCTAGCACTACTCAGCACTAACAAATCATACAGTTATTTTGGTTTGTGCTTTAATTTTGAAAGCTGTGTATGCTAATTTGGCGACAACTTTGCATTAAACAACAAGTCGCTCTAATTTTATGTCTACAGCAGCACTAACCCCGGGCGGGATTAGGGTGGTCCTTATTTCCCGAGTTGTATATATCTGAGACCGCACTCCTTATTTTTTTCCTTTTAATGAGAAAAGTGTCCTGTATAAATTTGAGTTCGTTATGCCGACAATAAATGGTGCCGCAAAGACATTTTAATCTTTATAAGAATAAGGTTTAGAAAACAGCAGTTTCCTATGTTGCTCAATAGGTGGCAACGCATTCACATATTTAAATTATTGTATTTAATCCCATTTTATGTGTAATTTAGAGCAAATCTATGAACAAAATTAAATTGGAAATAATAAACAAATGTTAAACAATTATTTTTACAACCATTTGCAACTAAATAGTAGCTCTCCTTTGCTTTTAATTACAACTTATTGCAACTATAATAATTACAGACCACTTATAACATCAATTCGAGTTTTGTATTTTGTATTTGTAGTCTTTTGATGTAGTATTGTAGTAATGTGATCGTTATTTCCGGGGATAGAAGTTTAATTGTGGTTTTTGTATAATAACGTGCGATTAAATGAACAAAGTGATCATTATGTGTTCGGTGCCTTGTGAATGCAGTCATCGCAGTGGTATTTAACTCGTTGGTAATATGAGTGAACAGATATTGGGATCTAAGTTACCATCCAACTGACAAGTACTTAGTACGTTCTTTTATAACTTACGAACAGTGAAATTACCTTTAAGAGAGAGTGCTCGGTTAACAGTTCGAGAAGCAGAAATATTTTGGTCTAAAGCAAGAATACCGATCAAGGATAGCATCGATAAACTCATTGGATTGTACGAAATGTGGCGTCAGTTACAAAAATCAAGTAAAAGAAATAGTGAAGGGAAGAAAAGACGAGATACATCTTTCTTATATATGTTAGACGATTTGTTTGACATAGCGCATGCAAATGCTTTAGACTTAATACAAATTCAGGAGGACAAGGAATTCCTTATATCTCAAAGGCAAAAAGGACGTCCTGGAAGTATGGTTGGTAGGGACATGTGTCTAGCTCGTAGAGAAGAAAGAGTAGCAAAGCGACTAGAGCTTGAAACGTCTCGCAAACAGAAATATAAAGAGGAACAGTGTAAAGTGAGTGAGTTGGGTGAATCGTCGATTAACAATTCAAGCGGTGAAGACGAAGATGTATGCCAAACCAAAAATACAAGTCCAATGGAAGGAGTAGAAACTAATGAGACAGTGAAAGAATCTTCGAGAAGAAGAGGGAAAGTACGTTTCATTACTCCACGACTCGTTGCAGCTCTTGATCGCTATAAAGTGAGTGATAGGGCTGCCATACACATATTAATTGCAACAACAGAGGCATTGGGACACAATGTGGAAGAACTGGTAATAAACAGATCGTCCATTCGACGATGACGAGAAAATATCCGCAAAGAGACTATTCAGAAGCAGCAAGATGAATACGTTAAGAAAACGTCAGGTCCTCTTGTTGTTCACTGGGACGGGAAATTACTGCCAGCATTAACTGGAAGAGAACATGTTGATAGACTTCCAATAATTGTTACAGGTGAAGGTGATGAGAAACTACTTGGAGTTCCTATCCTCCCGTCTGGAACAGGAGAAAACATTGCCAATAGTGTTTTTCACACTCTAGAAGAGTGGAGAATAGAAGAACGTGGGCAGGGGTTGTCCTTTGACACAACTTCTTCCAATACTGGACGTATCAATGGAGCTTGTATTCTTCTTGAACAGAAATTGGGAAAAGATCTTTTATATCTTCCGTGTAGGCATCATATTTTTGAATTGGTATTAAAGTGTGTATTTGAAGAATGTGTTTAAACTTTTTCAGGTCCAGAGGTGCCAATTTTTAAGCGTTTCCAGAAAGAGTGGCCGAGATTTCAACACAACAATTAAGTTACAGGAATTTCTGATCGAAGTGTCAATTCAGTTCTTTGCAACACGAAGAAAGATGTGCTAGTTTTTGCTGTTCAAAATTTGGAAATGGAGCATTGCAGAGAAGATTACAGAGAACTTTTTGAGCTTACAGTAATTTTTCTAGGAAGTACGTCTCCTCTAGGTATTTCTTTCCGTTGTCCTGGAGCTGTACATCACGCGAGGTGGATGGGAAAAGCCTTATATTGCTTAAAAATATTTCTCTTCCGTAATCAGTTTAAATAAAGTGAGCGGGAAGAAGAAGGACTGCGTCAAGTGTGCATTTTTTTGTTCTATTGTATGTAAAAGCTTGGTTTACTTGTTCCAGTGCATCTCGTGCACCACATCAAGATTTGCAATTTTTGAAGAGCCTTCAAACGTACAAACCCATAACCTCTGATGTCTCGAGAGTAGCTTCGTTGAAGTTCTCCCGGCATCTTTGGTACCTCTCAGAGGAGTGTGTGGCACATTCATTTTTTGACGAGAATATTAGTAATGAACAAAAACAGAAAAATCTAAAAATGGTGAAAGTTCATATGAAACGATGAAGCGATTTGAACTGCACGCTAGTGAGATAGATGGTATTGAAGGAAAAGAAATTGCTGATTTTGTGACAGGAAACACGAAGAAGTTCTGCGAAAGGTTTCGGATTTCTACAGGTTTTCTGGACCTTGATCCGGTTTGCTGGTCGACAAATGATGATTTTCTTTTCAGGAAAAAAGTAGTTGATAAGCTGCATGTTACAAATGACGCAGCGGAAAGAGCAGTAAAATTAATGGAAGATTACAATGCAATTCTAACTAAAAATGAAGAACAGAAGCAATTCCTTTTGCAAGTGGTGAAAGACTATAGAAACTTGTTTCCAGGATGCGGAAAAGCTACCTTATTTAAAAAGTAAACGTGATCGTTAAGTCGATCTACATTTCAAATTTATATTTTTCTCCCTTTTCCGGAATATCAGCCACTATCATTTTTATTTGGATTTACTAGCTGATTGATTTCTAACTAATGTAAAGTTTATTAACAAAACAAGTGGCATGAGAAACAGATCCAAGTATCTCTTCCACAGTGGTTCATAACACTTTGTACATTGTACTACTATACGTACGGACCACGATTATGGTGCTGGTAACTTGTTGCCTAATAACCAACCGACTGTATTTGAACACCAGTAAATTCTGAATTACGGAGGAAAAGTGTATTTTGATCTTTTGACAAGTGTAATAATTATTATACGTTTATTGACAAATAGTAAATCGAGTGCAATTGAAATTCATTTTTTTTTTACAGAAATCAAGTGCTTTGCGGCACGGTTTAACGTTGATGGATTTTTGTGAAATTTTGTGTATGATGTTTATATTACCAAAGGAAAAAAAATAGGGGGTGCGGCGGAAGAAATTCGAAAATTAATTTTTTGACATATTCCTAAGGACCACCCTACCCCGGGATGCTAGCGCTAACCAGCAAAAAGAATTGGTATAGTTACTTTGGTTAGTGCTTTAATTTTCCTAACTTGACGTCAATTAGGATATAACAAAAAAAGTAGCTTTAATTGTCTACAGCAGCACTAACGCCGGGATGCTAGCACTAACCAGCGATAACAATTGGCATAGTTACTTTGGTTATTGCTTCAAGTTCCTAGCTTGACGTCAAGTTGGCATACAAAAAAATCGCTCCAATCTTATGTCTATAGCACCACTAACGCCGGGATGCCAGCACTAACCAGCACTAACGTAGCACTAACGATTGGTATTGTTACTTTTGTTAGTTCTGTTATTATGACATTTGTGTATGCTAACTTGACGTCAAGTTGGCATTAAACAAGAAAGTCGCTCTAACTTTATGTCTACAGCAGCACTGAGGCCGGTATGGTAGCACTAGCCACCACAACTACTAACCAGCACAAGCGTAGCACTAACAATTGGTGTAGTTACTTTGGTCAGTGCTTTAATTCTCATAACTTGACGTCAAGTTGGCATACAAGAAAAAAGTAGCTCTAATTTTATGGCTATAGCAGCACTAACGCCGGGATGCCAGTTATAACCAGCAATAACGATTGGTACAGTTATAATGGTTAGTGCTGTAATTTTGACATCTGTGTATGCTAACTTGCCGTCAATTCTGCATACAGGAAAGAAGTCCCTATAATTTTTTGACTATTGCAGCACTAAGGCGTGATGCTAGCACTAACGCGCACTAACGAATTGTATAGATACTTTGGTTAGTTCTGTTATTTTGACATGTGTGTATGCTAACTTGACGTCAAGTTGGCATTAAAGAAAAAATCGCCCCAATTTTATGTCTACACGAGCACTAACGCTGGGATGTTAGCACAAACCAGCACTATACCACAATTGGTATAGTTACCTTGGTTAGTGCTTTAACTCTGGCATGTGTGTATGATAACTTGACGTCAAGTTGGCATCAAACAAAAAACTCGCTTTAATTTTATGTCTACAGCTGCACTAACGCTGTGATGGTAATACTAACCAGCACTAACAATTGGTATAGTTACTTTGGTTAGTGCTTTAGTTTTGCTAACTTGACGTCAAGTTGACATACAACATAAAACTCGCTGATATTTTTATGTCTATAGCAGCACTAGCGCCGGGATGCTACCACTAACCATCACTAACGATTGGTACAGTTACTCTGTTTAGTGCCTTAATTTTATCATGTGTGTATGATAACTTGACGTCAAAATGGCATAGAACAAAAAAGTCGCTCTAGTCTTGTCTATAGCAGCACTAACGATGGGATGCTAGCACTGCCTAGCAGTAACGATTAGTATAGTTTCTTTTGTTATTTATTTTATTCTGACATGTGTGTATGCTAACATGACGTCAAGTTGGAATACAAGAATAAGTCGCTCTAATTTTATGTGTATAGTAGCACTAACGCCGGGATATTAGCACTAACGTTACTTTAACAATTGGTATTGTTACTTTGGTTAGTTCTTTTATTTTGACATGTGTGTATGCTAACTTGACGTCAAGTTAGCATTAAATAAAAGTCGCCCTAATTTTATGTCTACAGGAGCACTAACACCGGGATGCTAGCACAAACCAGCACTATACCACATTTGGTTAGTGCTTTAATTTTGGCATGTGTGTATGATAACTTGACGTCAAGTTGGCATCAAACAAAAACCTCGCTTTAATTTTATGTATACAGCTGCACTAACGCCGTGATGGTAGTACTACCCAGCACTAACAATTTGTATAGTTACTTTGGTTAGTGCTTTAGTTTTGCTAACTTGACGTCAA
>JAGDQP010038620.1:0-18084 GCA_022664845.1 Lepisma saccharinum
GGCTTTCTTCAGGCTCTTGTTTTCTTCGATTGTATTTCTAACAAGATTTTCGTTATTTCTTCGTACATCCTCTCTTATTTTCTTTCTTACGGTTTTATTTAGTTCTATGTACTCAATTATCTTTATGCAATTTTCCTCTTCTTTCATTTCCCTTCTTTTCTTCATCAAGAGTTTAGTTTCTTCTGAGATTTTGCTCTCTTTTTTCTTTCTGGTGCCTGCTATTTCCTTGGCTGTTTCTCTTATTATTTCAGTCAATATTTTGTTTCTGTTATCGATGTCTTCTTCATCCTTTAACTCTTTCAAGGCACTGAATCTGTTGCTTAGTTCTATCTCGAATGTTTGTTTGTGTTTTCAAAGATTTTCCAGATCTAAAACTGGCGGTCTTCCTCTGATAAGCTTCTTTCTCTCAAGCCTAGTATTTAGTTTCAGTTTACATCTTACCATCCTATGATCACTCGAGACTTTGAAACTGTTGAGAACAGACACGTCTTGCAGATTTGCCCTGTTATTCGATAGAACGTAGTCTATTTCGTTTTTGGTCCCATTTGGGCCTTTCCATGTCCACTTCCTCTGGGGCGGTTTCTTGAAAAATGTATTGGAAATGAACAGTCTATTGGCTTCTGAGAATTCCACTAACTTCTCTCCTCTCTTGCTTCTTTTGCCAAATCCAAAGTTTCCCACTTTCGTGTCACTGCTCTGCTTGGCTCCTACTTTCGCATTGAAGTCTCCCATTACAATTTTGTAATGCGATTTGCTGCTATCCAAAATCTTCTGTATCTCCTCGTATAGGTCTTCGACTTCCTCCTCCGGGTGTGAGGTTGTTGGAGCATACACTTGTATAATTTCCATACTGTATCTCTTGTTTATCTTTATTACTACCCGTGCGATTCTATCTGAAATTCCTTCAATTTCTGTGATCCGTGACTTTAGGTCTTTATTAATTATAAAGCCAACGCCTGTCGGTTTTCAATTTTCTGTTCCTTTAAAGTAGAACATGTGCCTCGACGGTAGTTCCAACTGTTCTTCATTCTTCCTCCACACTTCTGATAGTCCTATGATGTCCCACTTAATCCTCTTAAATTCATTCTGCAATTCTTCTAATTTGTCTTCTCCTGTAAGTGACTTACAGTTGAGGGTCGCCACGTAGAAGTCCGTTCGAATTGCCGTGTCGTTATCCTGGCAGTCTACAGTCCAAACCCGGGCATTTTGGCCCTCTGACTTCCTGCAGGACTGACCGCTGCCGTTGTCAGCTGCATTCGGTCCTTCGGGCAATGAGGTCCTCCGAGGCTGTTTCCTTACTTGTACCATCATGTGTAAAGAAAGGAGGGGTGCTGACATTTGTCTCACCACGCTGTCAGCTAATGCGGGTTGGTGAGCAGCCCATCCATGTTCGTTCGCCAAGCAGTTGATTGGGTACTAACAGGCCCCACGACGTGAACGTATGGGTTGGACATTCATTAGGCGTCTACCCCGGTCGGTTCCCTTAATCCTTAGCAAGAGGAATTAAGGGGTCTCCTCCCAGTTAGTGGCAGAAGCCTTTTGGGGCGACAGTCCCGGTTTCCCGGCCATACATACATACATATATATATATATATATATATATATATATACACATATATATACATACACATATATATATATATATAAATCACAGCCATATTCATTCCAGTAGTGGATGAGGCCTCTCCCCGAAGGGAGGAGTTGGTCTACTGCTCCCACGCTGACCAGACGGGTTGGTATATATATATATATATATATTTACACGCTAGCGGCGATAATTTAGAAGATATTTGAAGCAAATTTTATTATGTTATTTCTAGGCTTAATAGCTCGGCGAAGTTCGTTAATGAGCAAGATCGGCCCAAGGGGGTTGCCGGGGGAGGGGGTTGAAATTTTGAAAAAATATCAGCCCCTATGGAGTTTAGAGGGAAACTTTGTCTGCATAAATTATAGTACTTCCTATGAAGTTTACGGTGACACCAACGATTCAGGGGTTGTGGAGATGGGGGTGGAAATTTGAATTTTTTAAAACCACGTCTTGTGGGGTATCGTTGAAAAGCTCTTCATGAATAATCTACAAATCAATAAATAGTTTCTCGATAGCGCTCATATAAGGCGAGATTTGAATTTTTGAAAATAAAAAAACTTCGAGATCTACCTCAGCCTGTAGGCCTGCCGAAAGGGATTTTTTTATTTGACAACGTTCAAGTAAGCCTTTAAAACAAGACTGTTGGCTATTAATATCAAACCATAACATCTACAATCTTGTATTTTCAGTAGATTTAATTAATGAAACATTTTGTATAGATTTCAGATATTTCAAGAAACTATAATATTTCTTGGTAATAACATTTCATTTCCACTTCAAAAATAGTGGAATACGAACTTACAGTGAAATCATCTTGTATTACAATGTTTCATTCCAGTTCTCAGTTATTTGTATAAAGGTCTAAATCAAATCTAATTTCTTGCATCACCTGGAATATTTACTAAAAATATATATTTTTAAGATTTAACTTAGTTATACAGACCTCATCCAATTGCATATTTTGTGATTCTATTAGATACTATTTTACACAGAGCATCTTTCCAAAGATCTTATAATAGAATCCATTGTTTGTGCGTATTCATTCAACATTACAGGGTTAGACATTAGTGATCAATTTCTTAAGAATCACGATTTACCATTGCCATACACATGGGGAAAAGGAAAATTAATATTTTACACTTCTTCACAAATTTCGCCATCTCCAACTCGTCGGTGGATTGGCCACGTATTTAACTAAACCCTGCGGCCTTACAGTTCAGCCAGTAGCCACCGGTTTATAGGGATGTACCGATATATCGGTATCGGTGATATCGGCTACTTTTTGGAGTATCGGTATCGGCAAATGGACACCGATACCGATACATTTTCCGAATAATTTTTAATTTGTTTAATATTAACAACATTGACGCTCATCTTTCATGGGTCTCTTTAGACTTAAAATTCGTCTAAATGATTATCGATGGTATAATCGATTTCTTTATGCATGTGTACGCCTTTGATTTGCACTACTCAAATGATATTTTTAGTCCGTCCATGTCAAAATAGTAGCTCATGTTAGAAAGAAGTAGTAGTAACTGAAGGAAAGCCAAAGGTAACTTCAGTCAGGAAGGCACACCCGGGATTCGAATTTCGGATCTCAAAAGTCAGAGGTTTCGATTAAGAGCAAAATGCTTTGCAAGTGAACCACTCTACGCTCACTTTGTCAGTAATTTCCCTTTAGTCTTTACTTACATATTAGAAAAGGTAACGGTGTTCCCTGTATAATGCGCACGCGTCGGGAACGGCGCATGGGGAACTCCACATATTCTCGACCGTTTCGTAGTAACTTCAAGTAAAAATAAAGTGAAATTAACCAATTTCATAAAAAAAATATTAAACATAACAGACTTATCAGTTATCAAGCTTTTGTTCCTTTTAACAATTCACCAGACCACCATGTGGACTGTACAAAGAACTGAAGAAAGTTGGACGCGTTTAGAGAATATAATATTTATTAAATTTGTCCGAAATATATTTTCTGTGTCTAACGTAATATGAAATTCTGCTTTATATTTTTTTATGTGAAATTTTGGCCCTATATCTAATATACGGGTGTCCATAAAGTCCGTTGCCACCCCGTATATCTTCAAAACGACTGGGAATATAAAAAAAAACGCAAAAACACGCCCTTCATAATTTTAAGGGGCTAAAATTTTAGCTATAAAAGTTCCACTCCGTGTCCGCTAGGAGGAGTACACGGAGGTCAGGGTCTACGTGAAAATGTCAAATGACAAAAGTGGTCGAGTGATACCTAGTGTCAACGGGTTTGATACAGGAAATAATTTGAGGAAACCTTAAAATTTCAAATTGTTCCATATTCCAAAGGCAGTAAGATGAAAGTTCTAAAACGAAACTTCTATTCTTCACTCAGACAGCAAGAGGTCTAGAAGTTACTCTTCACAGCAAAATCTGTATCTAACTATTGTTGTCATGATTCTTTTCGAAGTTCTAATATACCCACAAGTAAACTGCTATGTTAGTCCCATAGTTTTGTAATGCTAGGAACATTTCGAAACATTTTATTTAATTTTCTTTATCAGAGTTTGCTGATGAATGTAAATTGTCAATGTTGTGAAGAGGTTCCAAATTGCTGACAATGAGTTTTCCAGCGTGTTCCTACGTACATATGCCTTAACCACTAAATAGGGTCTTTCCAGTTACACTTTGCTGATTAAAGTTTCGGAGATACACGCGTTGAAGTTATTTATTTATAGGCTGAACATGTAGAAACTATTTAGTGGTTAAGGCATATGCACGAATGTAGGAACATGCTGGAAAACTCATTGTCAGCAATTTGGAACCTCTTCACAACACTGACAATTTACATCTATCAGCAAACCCTCATAAAGAAAATTAAAGAAAAAGAAAATGTTTCGAAATGTTGCTAGCATTACAAAACTATGGGACTAACATAGCAGTTTACTTGTGGGTATATTAGAACATCGAAAAAATCATGACAACAACAGTTAGATACAGATTTCGCTGTGAAGAGTAACTTCTAGACCTCTTGCTGTCTGAGTGAGGAATGGAACTTTCATCTTACTGCCATCTGGAATATGGAACAATTTGAAATTTTAAGGTTTCCCCAAATTATTTCTTGTATCAAACCCGTTGACACTAGGTATCACTCGACCACTTTTGTCATTTGACATTTTCACGTAGACCCTGACCTCCATTTACTACTCCTAGGGGACACGGAGTGGACCTTTATAGCTAATAATGTTAGCCCCTTAAAATAATGAAGGACGTGTTTTTGCGTTTTCTTATATTCCCAGTCGTTTTGAAGATACACAGGGTGGCAATGGACTTTATGGACACGAAATGTGACCGCCGCTATTTTGGATGGGGTCAATATAGCGACTTGAAACTTTCGGCAAAATATTTCTTTTGTCGAGACCTTTCAAACGATATATTACTCGACCCCCTTTGCCATTTGAAATTTTCAAGTTGACCCCCCGTACCCCTATTTGGCGGGGTCTGGGGTGGAACTTTTATAGCCCAAAATTCAAGCCCCTCAAAATAATGAAGGACGTGTTTTTGCGTTTGCTCATATTCGCAGTCGTTTCGAAGATACACGGGGTGGCAACGGACTTTATGGACACCGTGTATATTATTACAATGTTGATAAATTCATTATTTTGAAAAAGTCTTATAATATATAGGAAATGTGTCCAGAAGTATCGGTATCGGCCTTATCGGTATAGAGTATCGGAGGAAAAGTGGTATCGGTACATCCCTACCGTTTTACTCCCATCACTATTTGAAGACATTTTCAACACATTTTCACAGAAGTTAGTTTGTTTCAATAAGAGTTGTTTTTTGGTATCCTATGAAACGAGATAAAATTTGCTGGAACAGGGTAGAACAAAGTCCGGTAGTCTAAACAATAATCTTGTCAATAACAAACTGAGCTACGAGGTACACACTAAACCTGTCACATTTCACGTTGTATGATGAAGTTCGATGCAAAAATGAGTGCGCCAGACTTTATCAGAACATATTGTGCATAAACATAAAATGTTCACAAGTTGACTGATTCACAAGTTCACAAGTCTACAGAAAATTCACTTCTTATAGTAAACTTGAGTGAAACGCAGATTCAAAAACTAGTTCCTCAATTTCATTATCAACGAAATAAATATGGTGTGACAGAAACTTCGAAATAAATGTTCTCTCTTACCTTTTAGTGACTCAGACAACGTAGTATTTATTTTGTTTCCTTTTAGGAAATTATTTTCACGCTCTTTATGCCAGTTTTAATGTGAAACAAAATAAGTAGAAACAGAACACGGATTATTCAGATGGCAGAATGGAAGAATTCTACATAAACTAGGCGTATGCTCAAATGTCAAAGAAACCTACTTGCAACGCGATTGAAAGGAAACACATCATTCCGTTCCCTTTTGATTTTGTTATCGTATCCATTAACCAAGTTATTATTAGACAGATTAAGAGAAAGAGGTAGGTCTCTCAGGCGAAGATACTTCCTTTTTAGATTCAGTTTCCAGAAATGTAAACACAACTTCGTAATTACTTGAAACTCGGATTCAAATTCCGTCCCCGTAACAGATCAAACACGGGATGTTGCGCAAAGCTATCTGTCAAATTGAACTTTTCTTCGTCTCTCCCTTGCCTTTTCCTCTTGTATTCGACATCTAGTGTTTCTTCTCTTGTGAGCAATCAGTGAATACCTTGTAAACCGAAAATAGTTAGTCCCTGTAATAGAGATATTCCTAGTTTTCCTCTTAGACAGTGAATTTAAGGCTGTTTCTTTAAAATGTCAGTTCAATATACTCCATAAATATTATTATTAGAGTATAAGTAATACGTTTGTAACCTCCTATTGGAATCATTTTCTCCATTTTGTTTCTTCTCCTGCTGATCATTCCCCACTGTGCAAACATACTTACATAGCAGTTTCTATCGTAGATTTCTAATTTCTTATTAATTTGTAATCCATTATTCTTCTAACATTTGCCTCTGGATTTTGCCTTTAAAGCTACATTAGTTAACCTCGTCCGGGGTCTTGTACAGGCTCGGACTGCGCCCTCGACTAGACTAATTTATTTACCTTCACTGTGTAGCAAATGAAGGGTCAGGGGGGAAAACGATGAAACTCCATCTGGACTTATTTGGCAAAAGAATGAAAAATAAAGTTTCAAGTCGCATTGAATTCTTTAAACATTCTTTTAATGCGAGCAATAATTGTTCTAGGTCTACTGCACCATTGTAGTACACCTTACGAAGTAACAGATGGGACCACTAGTTCGACATCGACCAAAAATGAAGTTTTAATTCCCCTTATCCTGCAAATGCATCTGATGGTGCTTCAAACATAAACGGCGAGTATAGTAGGGTCTCATTCTAGCTCAAGGATCTAATACCAACTTCGTGCCTGGTATTTAGCAGCAACCATATTTTTTTATTATTACTACAGCAGTCACAGGTATTTCTCAGGAACTCACACAAGAGATTATCTATATATTTGAAGCACAATCCAAGAGTAAATCTAACAGGCATTGGAGTCATTAGATGGAGGTCAAGAAGTGGCAATACAACCAAAATTTTCGGTCACTTCCATTATTGGCTTGACAGCTAGGTTGCAAAAAACAACAAAAAACAAAACAAAAATCAGGAACTGTGTATATGGAACTCAGTATATTTTGAATTATTGGAAACTCCTAAGAGTCCAACTCAATGGTACACAACGAGGCTAAAGCACTTCTCCAAAAATTTCTTTAATATGAAACTATGGTAGTGTAGTTCTGGCTATAACGTTTCTTTTAATATTCAAAATCACAACACCTCTTTGAGACTATCTTCAAACCAACAATCTGTACTATGATCAGGCTTGGAGGTTCATTTCTGGGCGCAGAATGAGTTGAGAGATGCAAAAGCCCAATTCGATCAGGTTATTAATACATCAAATAAGTTCGTATGTGTTATACTAGAAAGGTTAAATTTAAAATTGTAAGATCCTTTTCTGGATATAGAAAGTCATTGATCGACAGAGCTATCTCGTAAGAGGTTAAGGAATGTCCAGAAAATGACCGGCAAATTGGCAGAAGATGAAATAAACTTCTCTTAAGAGGATGGATTCCCTATAAAGGCTCTTGATGTTATTGACAAGCTAACCGAAGATTGAAGACCAGTCCCTGTTTTAATCTAAGGAGATTCCCTGAGCTTAGACAAGGTTTGCCATCAAACGCCTTAAACAAAATATGTGATTTAGTGCTTAGGTAACATTAACAGAAGGAATCTAACTGCTCAGGAGTTACAATCTTTTGTACAAAATTGGCCCGAAATGACCTCTACATTGAAAGGAGAATGTATTAAAGACATGGATATGGGTTCAGAAAGTGAAATATTAGAAAAATCTTAAGAAAATTAGACATTGAAGACATGTCGGTCCCAAGATGACGAAGAACCTTGTAAGATTTGCGTATGTGTGAAGTAATCTATGCCTACAGCATGTACTACCTCGTGTGCACAGAGCTACGTAAAATTTGTAAATATCTGCTCACAATATCTTCAATCCAAGTAATCTATGAACGAGCTTTTTCCAAGCTTAATAAAAACAAGGCAGCGTTGTAAACTGACACAACAACCTGAAAGCGTTCCTCAAAATGACAGAAACTCGTGGTAGTTGACAAAAGTATTATAATCAACAAATTCTTCGAACAAAATCAGGAAATTAATCAACTTCTAGTTGTGCAAAAGAACCCTGTTTGCACGTCTGATCGCAGTACCTAATATTTTCGAAGTTGATCAGTTGCTCAATTTGTAAACACTTTTTCGGAATTGCGTTCTTTAATAAACAAAAATAGTATTATACTTCTAGGAGTACAGTATTATACTATACAGTGTTATTTTTTTAGTGACTTTACAGTTTAGGAGAAAAATGAGATCAGATTCTTGACAAATTATTGTTTCGAGGAAGATTTTTTAAAACTTTTTTTTTTTAATTATCTGGGCAAATCTTTCTTATTGGTTTATTAGAGACAGTAACTGAGGCGTATGTGCGAACAAAAGTTAAAAGATAGCACATAGACTTTTGTTCGCGCATACGCCTCAATTGTTGTGAGGGACTAGGGTATGTTGGCAGGTACGTGAGTCACTGAAGCTACCAAGACCCAAATAACTCCGAAGGTGTTTTCATAGTGCATTTAAGATATACTGATTCATATTTACGTATTTATGAAAACTAAAAAGCACTGCCATATACACTTTATGCTCTTCAATTATTTATTTAGCATTAGTTGAGTTGCCATCGCCTACCGACGTTGCTACCGTTTCTCATTAACTTATTTGAATTCTTCAATTACTTGTATAACGCTATATATACGTGAAGTCGTAACGCCATAAACAATTCCAAGTACTTCAAGTGCATAAGTAGAATTTCTATATTACCTTATTCTTTAGAAGGTATCCGCCCCATTGCAAAATAACGTTACTTTTATTTTGCAGGAATAAATTCCTTGCAGATTTGTGTTTATTAATTTTCACCGTAGTTCTCCTTCTTGGATGCAACGCGTAGTTATAATCTAAATTTAGTTACAAAGCAAAAATTTTACTTTCAGGAGCGGTTCTACATTTCTTATCGCAGTGTCCTTCTAACCTGTTCTGACTGTCTTTTAATACTGATGATAACTGAACAGAAAGAAGTGGATATTACCCCAGTAGCACACAAACGTGTTTTGAACGTTGACTTTTGGTTTATTTCGTTAATTAACTGTTATTAGTTGAAAAAAGTACGTTTAATTTTAAATCATATTTCAACATAGAATTGATATTGTTGATAAGATTTTGACGTGAATTCAACTGTAATTTTCAACTATGGAATAGATTTCGTTTCATGGGATTCTTTCTAATTTAATGGAATAAAATTTGAAATTAAAACTTAATTGAATTCCATTAACTATTATTTTGTGCCATCTTTTGCATGTTGGAAACACGTTGAATTTCAGTCTATATTCCAACGAAAATTTGATTTCGTTGATATGATGTTAATTTGACGTGTCTTAAATATCATACTGAACACTTCTCGGTCGTTTCTTTTTTCAGGGAATCCAATGTAGTACATTCGTTGTCCATCTTGCATCTGTTCGTCTAAGTATGTGATCGGCTCATCTCCGCATTATCTTTTTTGCAGCCTTGATTATATCTTCCATGATGGTTTGTGCACGAATTCATTCATCTGTCTTCTTGTTCCTCCTAGTTATTCCTAGTATATATATATATATATATATATATATATATATATATATATATATATATACTAGGAATAACTAGGAGGAACAAGAAGACAGATGAATGAATTCGTGCACAAACCATCATGGAAGATATAATCAAGGCTGCAAAAAAGATAATGCGGAGATGAGCCGATCACATACTTAGACGAACAGATGCAAGATGGACAACGAATGTACTACATTGGATTCCCTGAAAAAAGAAACGACCGAGAAGTGTTCAGTATGATATTTAAGACACGTCAAATTAACATCATATCAACGAAATCAAATTTTCGTTGGAATATAGACTGAAATTCAACGTGTTTCCAACATGCAAAAGATGGCACAAAATAATAGTTAATGGAATTCAATTAAGTTTTAATTTCAAATTTTATTCCATTAAATTAGAAAGAATCCCATGAAACGAAATCTATTCCATAGTTGAAAATTACAGTTGAATTCACGTCAAAATCTTATCAACAATATCAATTCTATGTTGAAATATGATTTAAAATTAAACGTACTTTTTTCAACTAATAACAGTTAATTAACGAAATAAACCAAAAGTCAACGTTCAAAACACGTTTGTGTGCTACTGGGGTAATATCCACTTCTTTCTGTTCAGTTATCATCAGTATTAAAAGACAGTCAGAACAGGTTAGAAGGACACTGCGATAAGAAATGTAGAACCGCTCCTGAAAGTAAAATTTTTGCTTTGTAACTAAATTTAGATTATAACTACGCGTTGCATCCAAGAAGGAGAACTACGGTGAAAATTAATAAACACAAATCTGCAAGGAATTTATTCCTGCAAAATAAAAGTAACGTTATTTTGCAATGGGGCGGATACCTTCTAAAGAATAAGGTAATATAGAAATTCTACTTATGCACTTGAAGTACTTGGAATTGTTTATGGCGTTACGACTTCACGTATATATAGCGTTATACAAGTAATTGAAGAATTCAAATAAGTTAATGAGAAACGGTAGCAACGTCGGTAGGCGATGGCAACTCAACTAATGCTAAATAAATAATTGAAGAGCATAAAGTGTATATGGCAGTGCTTTTTAGTTTTCATAAATACGTAAATATGAATCAGTATATCTTAAATGCACTATGAAAACACCTTCGGAGTTATTTGGGTCTTGGTAGCTTCAGTGACTCACGTACCTGCCAACATACCCTAGTCCCTCACAACAATTGAGGCGTATGCGCGAACAAAAGTCTATGTGCTATCTTTTAACTTTTGTTCGCACATACGCCTCAGTTACTGTCTCTAATAAACCAATAAGAAAGATTTGCCCAGATAATTAAAAAAAAAAAGTTTTAAAAAATCTTCCTCGAAACAATAATTTGTCAAGAATCTGATCTCATTTTTCTCCTAAACTGTAAAGTCACTAAAAAAATAACACTGTATAGTATAATACTGTACTCCTAGAAGTATAATACTATTTTTGTTTATTAAAGAACGCAATTCCGAAAAAGTGTTTACAAATTGAGCAACTGATCAACTTCGAAAATATTAGGTACTGCGATCAGACGTGCAAACAGGGTTCTTTTGCACAACTAGAAGTTGATTAATTTCCTGATTTTGTTCGAAGAATTTGTTGATTATAATACTTTTGTCAACTACCACGAGTTTCTGTCATTTTGAGGAACGCTTTCAGGTTGTTGTGTCAGTTTACAACGCTGCCTTGTTTTTATTAAGCTTGGAAAAAGCTCGTTCATAGATTACTTGGATTGAAGATATTGTGAGCAGATATTTACAAATTTTACGTAGCTCTGTGCACACGAGGTAGTACATGCTGTAGGCATAGATTACTTCACACATACGCAAATCTTACAAGGTTCTTCGTCATCTTGGGACCGACATGTCTTCAATGTCTAATTTTCTTAAGATTTTTCTAATATTTCACTTTCTGAACCCATATCCATGTCTTTAATACATTCTCCTTTCAATGTAGAGGTCATTTCGGGCCAATTTTGTACAAAAGATTGTAACTCCTGAGCAGTTAGATTCCTTCTGTTAATGTTACCTAAGCACTAAATCACATATTTTGTTTAAGGCGTTTGATGGCAAACCTTGTCTAAGCTCAGGGAATCTCCTTAGATTAAAACAGGGACTGGTCTTCAATCTTCGGTTAGCTTGTCAATAACATCAAGAGCCTTTATAGGGAATCCATCCTCTTAAGAGAAGTTTATTTCATCTTCTGCCAATTTGCCGGTCATTTTCTGGACATTCCTTAACCTCTTACGAGATAGCTCTGTCGATCAATGACTTTCTATATCCAGAAAAGGATCTTACAATTTTAAATTTAACCTTTCTAGTATAACACATACGAACTTATTTGATGTATTAATAACCTGATCGAATTGGGCTTTTGCATCTCTCAACTCATTCTGCGCCCAGAAATGAACCTCCAAGCCTGATCATAGTACAGATTGTTGGTTTGAAGATAGTCTCAAAGAGGTGTTGTGATTTTGAATATTAAAAGAAACGTTATAGCCAGAACTACACTACCATAGTTTCATATTAAAGAAATTTTTGGAGAAGTGCTTTAGCCTCGTTGTGTACCATTGAGTTGGACTCTTAGGAGTTTCCAATAATTCAAAATATACTGAGTTCCATATACACAGTTCCTGATTTTTGTTTTGTTTTTTGTTGTTTTTTGCAACCTAGCTGTCAAGCCAATAATGGAAGTGACCGAAAATTTTGGTTGTATTGCCACTTCTTGACCTCCATCTAATGACTCCAATGCCTGTTAGATTTACTCTTGGATTGTGCTTCAAATATATAGATAATCTCTTGTGTGAGTTCCTGAGAAATACCTGTGACTGCTGTAGTAATAATAAAAAAATATGGTTGCTGCTAAATACCAGGCACGAAGTTGGTATTAGATCCTTGAGCTAGAATGAGACCCTACTATACTCGCCGTTTATGTTTGAAGCACCATCAGATGCATTTGCAGGATAAGGGGAATTAAAACTTCATTTTTGGTCGATGTCGAACTAGTGGTCCCATCTGTTACTTCGTAAGGTGTACTACAATGGTGCAGTAGACCTAGAACAATTATTGCTCGCATTAAAAGAATGTTTAAAGAATTCAATGCGACTTGAAACTTTATTTTTCATTCTTTTGCCAAATAAGTCCAGATGGAGTTTCATCGTTTTCCCCCCTGACCCTTCATTTGCTACACAGTGAAGGTAAATAAATTAGTCTAGTCGAGGGCGCAGTCCGAGCCTGTACAAGACCCCGGACGAGGTTAACTAATGTAGCTTTAAAGGCAAAATCCAGAGGCAAATGTTAGAAGAATAATGGATTACAAATTAATAAGAAATTAGAAATCTACGATAGAAACTGCTATGTAAGTATGTTTGCACAGTGGGGAATGATCAGCAGGAGAAGAAACAAAATGGAGAAAATGATTCCAATAGGAGGTTACAAACGTATTACTTATACTCTAATAATAATATTTATGGAGTATATTGAACTGACATTTTAAAGAAACAGCCTTAAATTCACTGTCTAAGAGGAAAACTAGGAATATCTCTATTACAGGGACTAACTATTTTCGGTTTACAAGGTATTCACTGATTGCTCACAAGAGAAGAAACACTAGATGTCGAATACAAGAGGAAAAGGCAAGGGAGAGACGAAGAAAAGTTCAATTTGACAGATAGCTTTGCGCAACATCCCGTGTTTGATCTGTTACGGGGACGGAATTTGAATCCGAGTTTCAAGTAATTACGAAGTTGTGTTTACATTTCTGGAAACTGAATCTAAAAAGGAAGTATCTTCGCCTGAGAGACCTACCTCTTTCTCTTAATCTGTCTAATAATAACTTGGTTAATGGATACGATAACAAAATCAAAAGGGAACGGAATGATGTGTTTCCTTTCAATCGCGTTGCAAGTAGGTTTCTTTGACATTTGAGCATACGCCTAGTTTATGTAGAATTCTTCCATTCTGCCATCTGAATAATCCGTGTTCTGTTTCTACTTATTTTGTTTCACATTAAAACTGGCATAAAGAGCGTGAAAATAATTTCCTAAAAGGAAACAAAATAAATACTACGTTGTCTGAGTCACTAAAAGGTAAGAGAGAACATTTATTTCGAAGTTTCTGTCACACCATATTTATTTCGTTGATAATGAAATTGAGGAACTAGTTTTTGAATCTGCGTTTCACTCAAGTTTACTATAAGAAGTGAATTTTCTGTAGACTTGTGAACTTGTGAATCAGTCAACTTGTGAACATTTTATGTTTATGCACAATATGTTCTGATAAAGTCTGGCGCACTCATTTTTGCATCGAACTTCATCATACAACGTGAAATGTGACAGGTTTAGTGTGTACCTCGTAGCTCAGTTTGTTATTGACAAGATTATTGTTTAGACTACCGGACTTTGTTCTACCCTGTTCCAGCAAATTTTATCTCGTTTCATAGGATACCAAAAAACAACTCTTATTGAAACAAACTAACTTCTGTGAAAATGTGTTGAAAATGTCTTCAAATAGTGATGGGAGTAAAACGGTAGGGATGTACCGATACCACTTTTCCTCCGATACTCTATACCGATAAGGCCGATACCGATACTTCTGGACACATTTCCTATATATTATAAGACTTTTTCAAAATAATGAATTTATCAACATTGTAATAATATACACGGTGTCCATAAAGTCCGTTGCCACCCCGTGTATCTTCGAAACGACTGCGAATATGAGCAAACGCAAAAACACGTCCTTCATTATTTTGAGGGGCTTGAATTTTGGGCTATAAAAGTTCCACCCCAGACCCCGCCAAATAGGGGTACGGGGGGTCAACTTGAAAATTTCAAATGGCAAAGGGGGTCGAGTAATATATCGTTTGAAAGGTCTCGACAAAAGAAATATTTTGCCGAAAGTTTCAAGTCGCTATATTGACCCCATCCAAAATAGCGGCGGTCACATTTCGTGTCCATAAAGTCCATTGCCACCCTGTGTATCTTCAAAACGACTGGGAATATAAGAAAACGCAAAAACACGTCCTTCATTATTTTAAGGGGCTAACATTATTAGCTATAAAGGTCCACTCCGTGTCCCCTAGGAGTAGTAAATGGAGGTCAGGGTCTACGTGAAAATGTCAAATGACAAAAGTGGTCGAGTGATACCTAGTGTCAACGGGTTTGATACAAGAAATAATTTGGGGAAACCTTAAAATTTCAAATTGTTCCATATTCCAGATGGCAGTAAGATGAAAGTTCCATTCCTCACTCAGACAGCAAGAGGTCTAGAAGTTACTCTTCACAGCGAAATCTGTATCTAACTGTTGTTGTCATGATTTTTTCGATGTTCTAATATACCCACAAGTAAACTGCTATGTTAGTCCCATAGTTTTGTAATGCTAGCAACATTTCGAAACATTTTCTTTTTCTTTAATTTTCTTTATGAGGGTTTGCTGATAGATGTAAATTGTCAGTGTTGTGAAGAGGTTCCAAATTGCTGACAATGAGTTTTCCAGCATGTTCCTACATTCGTGCATATGCCTTAACCACTAAATAGTTTCTACATGTTCAGCCTATAAATAAATAACTTCAACGCGTGTATCTCCGAAACTTTAATCAGCAAAGTGTAACTGGAAAGACCCTATTTAGTGGTTAAGGCATATGTACGTAGGAACACGCTGGAAAACTCATTGTCAGCAATTTGGAACCTCTTCACAACATTGACAATTTACATTCATCAGCAAACTCTGATAAAGAAAATTAAATAAAATGTTTCGAAATGTTCCTAGCATTACAAAACTATGGGACTAACATAGCAGTTTACTTGTGGGTATATTAGAACTTCGAAAAGAATCATGACAACAATAGTTAGATACAGATTTTGCTGTGAAGAGTAACTTCTAGACCTCTTGCTGTCTGAGTGAAGAATAGAAGTTTCGTTTTAGAACTTTCATCTTACTGCCTTTGGAATATGGAACAATTTGAAATTTTAAGGTTTCCTCAAATTATTTCCTGTATCAAACCCGTTGACACTAGGTATCACTCGACCACTTTTGTCATTTGACATTTTCACGTAGACCCTGACCTCCGTGTACTCCTCCTAGCGGACACGGAGTGGAACTTTTATAGCTAAAATTTTAGCCCCTTAAAATTATGAAGGGCGTGTTTTTGCGTTTTTTTTTATATTCCCAGTCGTTTTGAAGATATACGGGGTGGCAACGGACTTTATGGACACCCGTATATTAGATATAGGGCCAAAATTTCACATAAAAAAATATAAAGCAGAATTTCATATTACGTTAGACACAGAAAATATATTTCGGACAAATTTAATAAATATTATATTCTCTAAACGCGTCCAACTTTCTTCAGTTCTTTGTACAGTCCACATGGTGGTCTGGTGAATTGTTAAAAGGAACAAAAGCTTGATAACTGATAAGTCTGTTATGTTTAATATTTTTTTTATGAAATTGGTTAATTTCACTTTATTTTTACTTGAAGTTACTACGAAACGGTCGAGAATATGTGGAGTTCCCCATGCGCCGTTCCCGACGCGTGCGCATTATACAGGGAACACCGTTACCTTTTCTAATATGTAAGTAAAGACTAAAGGGAAATTACTGACAAAGTGAGCGTAGAGTGGTTCACTTGCAAAGCATTTTGCTCTTAATCGAAACCTCTGACTTTTGAGATCCGAAATTCGAATCCCGGGTGTGCCTTCCTGACTGAAGTTACCTTTGGCTTTCCTTCAGTTACTACTACTTCTTTCTAACATGAGCTACTATTTTGACATGGACGGACTAAAAATATCATTTGAGTAGTGCAAATCAAAGGCGTACACATGCATAAAGAAATCGATTATACCATCGATAATCATTTAGACGAATTTTAAGTCTAAAGAGACCCATGAAAGATGAGCGTCAATGTTGTTAATATTAAACAAATTAAAAATTATTCGGAAAATGTATCGGTATCGGTGTCCATTTGCCGATACCGATACTCCAAAAAGTAGCCGATATCACCGATACCGATATATCGGTACATCCCTATAAACCGGTGGCTACTGGCTGAACTGTAAGGCCGCAGGGTTTAGTTAAATACGTGGCCAATCCACCGACGAGTTGGAGATGGCGAAATTTGTGAAGAAGTGTAAAATATTAATTTTCCTTTTCCCCATGTGTATGGCAATGGTAAATCGTGATTCTTAAGAAATTGATCACTAATGTCTAACCCTGTAATGTTGAATGAATACGCACAAACAATGGATTCTATTATAAGATCTTTGGAAAGATGCTCTGTGTAAAATAGTATCTAATAGAATCACAAAATATGCAATTGGATGAGGTCTGTATAACTAAGTTAAATCTTAAAAATATATATTTTTAGTAAATATTCCAGGTGATGCAAGAAATTAGATTTGATTTAGACCTTTATACAAATAACTGAGAACTGGAATGAAACATTGTAATACAAGATGATTTCACTGTAAGTTCGTATTCCACTATTTTTGAAGTGGAAATGAAATGTTATTACCAAGAAATATTATAGTTTCTTGAAATATCTGAAATCTATACAAAATGTTTCATTAATTAAATCTACTGAAAATACAAGATTGTAGATGTTATGGTTTGATATTAATAGCCAACAGTCTTTGTCAATACATTTCGTTTTATAACAGTCTTTCTCAAGACTACAAGGGCTATCTTTCTCAGACTGTATACTATTTTCATATAAACAAGTTACTTTTGGACTACTAAATTCGATTATATCCAATACACAATGAGAGTCACAAATAATACAAAGAAAATGTAGTCATCACCTAACATCAAGTCACATAAAAATACCAAACGTACTTTAGATACTCTTACTTCTATTATCTCAACATATGAAATGAAATATCAATTTATTATGTTGTATAAGAAATTTAACTGTACTAGGATTGGATTGAAATTATGTTGAAAATAGAAGTTTGAGCTCTCTTCCACAAACTATACTGAAATATACATTTAAATTCAAATTCTTTTCAAAATGTCAAGAATAAATTGAATTCCTATAATTTGCACCGCGTAGAGTACTCTATTTGCCTATCATTTGTACCTGCGAAAAATGTCTTAACTATTTCTCGAAGTATGCGATTGAATATCAATAAAGTTATCTTGACACCTATACAATCACCGATAATTACTATCCTAAGAAATATGCAAACACTATCTTAAAGCTACTAAATTATGATACACTGAATTGATTAAAATGTACGTGAAATAAGTTCCTTCAGTG